>VMDO01004314.1:0-41683 GCA_007922755.1 Pedetes capensis | reverse complement strand
CTCCGAAATCTGACGGGATCGGATGCCACAGGGCTACCGCTGCAGGCATAATATTAGATAGTCCAGGAAAAGGCATAGTCTTCTCATCCAGAGAGACCTAGATTCAAATCCTAACTACCCTATTTCCTAGCCATGTGGTGTTGCAGGGAGTTAACTAACTTCTCTGATCCTCATTTTCCTCATTGGTTTGAAATAGGAGTGATAAAACAAAGCTCATGAGATCCCATGAGGACCAAAGAGGCTGGTGTAGGGAAAATGTCTTGATGTCCACCCTGCGTTGAGAGCAAAACAAGGCCTGCTTGTTTTTCTCTTCTGGA
This sequence comes from Pedetes capensis, assembly GCA_007922755.1. Taxonomy (NCBI): domain Eukaryota; kingdom Metazoa; phylum Chordata; class Mammalia; order Rodentia; family Pedetidae; genus Pedetes; species Pedetes capensis. The sequence continues at coordinate 41,366 of VMDO01004314.1, read as the reverse complement.
GAGATTGCTCTGCTCTGGTGGCTCAAGCAGATGGAGAAGGAACAGAGCATATGCAGAACTCTGCTCATGTGGTTTTGATGGGAGGAAGAGGTGGATGAGAGAGGGGTTTGTGCATGAAGAAGGATGGGCCTGACTGCTGGACACCCCAGGAGAGGCAAACAACAGGGCCAGGCTTGGGGGTGGGGCAGACTTGGAGAGGGCGGCAATGAGCCTCATAGTGCAGCCTGGTCCTGTGGGACCAGTGAAACATTCAGGTGTAGAGCCAAAGAGGGAAGCCCTGGTAATCACCCTGCAAGCTCCAAAGGGTGGGGGAGATCAGTGGGTGCTGTGGGCCAGTGGCACCAGCATCTACCATGCACCCTAGGGGGTGCCCAGCCTGTTGCAGATGTCCTGGAGGGGCCAGGGCTCCTCACACCATCTGGTAGTCTCTGAGGGATCTGTGCCAGAGGATGGAGAGGCCGCTCTTGGGGGGTAGGGGCAGTAACTAGGTCAAGAGATCCCAGCATGGTCTCAGAGAGCGAATCTGAAGATGCTGGTGAGAACAGGGACAGCCTGAGCAAAGGCCTGGGCCAGAGGGGGACCCTGATGAAGTGAAGGTGGGCCTCAGACATCTGCTGCCGGGCAAGGGTGGCAGGGGAGACAGGAGAGCTAATGCCGAGAAAAGGATAGTGGGGTACTGGGATGTCATCAACCTGCGGGGCACAGAGGCTCCACCGGCTGGGCTGCACAGCATCTCTGTGCACACAGAGAAAACGGGGAGTGGCAGCTTAGGCACAGGTCTGCAAGGTGGGAAGTCAGGAGGAGGGGCACTCACTGAGGAACGAAGGGCTCAGGCTTGGGCGTGCCATCTTCTTAGGAAGCCGTCTGTCTAATCCCACAGGAGGGGACTCTGAAAATCATTGATCGGAAAAAGCACATATTTAAACTTGCTCAGGGAGAATATGTTGCACCAGAGAAGATTGAGAACATCTATACCCGGAGTGAGCCTGTAGCCCAAGTCTTTGTCCATGGGGACAGCTTAAAGGTGAGCCCTCCCCACCATATTGGCCGCCAAAGAATCCTGATTAAGCTTAGTCTCCAACCAGACACCAGGATCCTCCCATACATTTTAAATTATGAGAGAAAATTCCTTTCTAAAGGAGAAATCTTAATTTCTTACAGTTGATATATTATCATCAGGCCAAGTAAGTTGCTTGAAGATAATAATAATAAGCATTTCCACTACACTTAACTTATGCTGCATTTACTTCTAAGAGGGATTTTTGAGGTTAGATGCTAAATCAAAATTCAGGATTTCCACTGTTATAATTTGTATATGTGTGTGTGTGGTGCTGGGGATTAAACCTAGGGCCTTATACATGCTGGGCAAACTCTTTACCAGTAAGCTACTCCTAGATCTACTTATTGATTTTTAACATGCAAATGAATTTATCTGTAGATAAATATGTGTAGTATTGCAAGTAATGGTACCAATGATAATGTTGCTTATTAGAATTAAGTTATTTGAGGGAATTTATACTTATTTTGCTATCAACATCATTTAGATTGAAGTAGGAAAGATCATAAATATAGAGAGGGTACCAAAAATGTATACACATTTTAAGAAAGGAAAAAACCTATATTGAAGTTGTAATACTCAATATATGTCACATGGTGGAGCTAGCATTTATTTGATTAATGCCATCTTTTGAGTAAACATCATACTACACATTGCTGTAGTAATTCAATTCTCCTTCAAAAAGTAATATATAGATCACATCTCTTTAAATGTATATCCTTTTCCTGACACCTCAAGTGTTGTATATCAAATATATTGAATCTATTCTATGCTATCATTGTTGTTGTTACATGCCATTGAGTTGGGTCTCACTCATAACAACCCTAGGTACAACAGAATGAAATACTTCCTGACACTGTGCCATTCCCAGAACTGTTTTCAGTGCTTCTCTGCTATTCATAGGGTTTTCAATGGCTGATTGTTTCAGGAGTGGGCTGCCAGGTCCTTCTCCTATGCTGTCATTGCATTTATATAATTAAATATTATTTTTTAAGAAAAGACTGTAAAAATTAAAAGAGTACTTCATAAAAGAGGATTATGTTGATGTAATAATTTCAAAAGAGGCTGTTAATGCTTGAAAATGTGTTTTGGTTCATAGAATTTAGGTCATAGAGTTGTTTGGTTACCATACTAAAGATGTGCAGATTTCTGATCGGCATGAGGATCAAAGGTGCAAATCACTCTGACTTTAATGATTCTTGATATCCTTAACACTCCCCACTCCCATCAAAGTTAGGGAGATATATCAGAAAATGAACAGTCAAGAATATGTGAAATGTTGTTGATGGAAAGAAATGTTTTATAATATATAAATAAATAAATGTTTCAGAAGCATATGCTTATTTTCAGAAAAAAGTGGGATCCAAGAATATCAAGAGATTATTTTTAATGATGGACCACAAATAATCACTTTAAAAGCTTTTGTCATGACTATGTTTTCCTTTGGTGGGCTTTGTAGAACTTTTTGGTGGGCATTGTAGTGCCTGACCCCGAAGTCATGCCTTCCTGGGCCCAGAAGAAAGGAATTGAAGGGACATATGCAGAACTCTGCACAAATAAGGTTGGTATCTTCGGGCTGTTTTCTAAAAGATTGCTGAGTATTTTGTGATACCACTCAGTGAGAGGACAGAAAAGCTGTAGATAGTGAAATTGGAGCACATAGGGAATTTTCAATATTATGTTACATATGGTGGAAGTTTTAAACCAGAGATTTGAATTTTTGTTATTATTGAAGAAATTCATATTTCTTCTTGGAAATTTGATAAACCCTACTAGATTTTAAAGCCAGGACAAATCAGAAAATTCATCCTACCCTACTGTCTCGCAGCTTGGAGGAGAGTAGTCCAAGGAGGTTATGACTTCTCCAAGGCCACATAGCTAGCTAACAGCAGAGTCAGATATGAGCACAGGATTTCTGACCTACTGGCCATGCACTTTCCAAGTGGAAGATGAATTTTGTGAGCACCAAGCTTACAGAGAGAGGGTTGGAGTTGAAACAGTAATATAGTTGTCTTACTCCAGGCATCTACCATTCCCACCTTCCTGGAACCTTCTTTCGGCACATGTCGGAGGAGGATTGCTATTCTCTGACTCAGCACTATCCTTGGAGTCTTCTGGTTTTTCTCTCAGCAGCAGCAGTAGACCCCACTTCTTCCACTGGGACCTGTGCTCATCTAGGCATGGCAGGACTCACCAAGCAGACCAACAGTCCATTTAAAAATATTGTGTGGTTTATCTCAGCACTGTGGCACCTGCCTATAATTCCAGTGACTTGGGAGGCTGAGGCAGGAGGATCACAAGTTCAAGGCCAGAGGCAGCCTGTGCAAATAGTGAGACCCTGTTTCAAGATAAAAAATATAAAAAAGGGCTGGGGGTGCAGTTCAGTGGTAGAACACTTGCCTAGCATGTGTCAGACCCTGGGTTCAACCCCAGCACTGCAAGAAAAAAAAGTTGTGTGTTCCTTAGCCTGTTCATGGTGACTCCTTTTAGCCATTTGTAGCCCTTCTTGTCTCCTAAGAGTTAGCAATGGGCTTGCTGTTAGGAACACAGCCCCAGCAGGGGAGGGAGAGAGGGAGCATGCGTCTGCATGGTCACTGGCTGTCTTTTACTCAAAACATGTTGCTTCGTCTACTCCCATTTTAAAGTGCATTCTTGTAATTTCACTTGTATGGTTCAATTCAGGAGCTGAAGAAAGCGATTTTGGAAGATATGGTGAGATTAGGAAAAGAAACCGGACTCCATTCTTTTGAACAGGTAACTATTACCTTCCCCATGCCAATTACACCCCTTTAGTTAGTAATGAAAATTAGATTAAACCGTGGCAACCCTGACCTAGATTCCTTGCCCTTTATGTGTGCCTGGCCAGCATGCTGTGTACCAACAGACCCCTGAAGGCTTGCTTGGGCTGCCTGTAACAGCCTGCTCCCAAACTAAAATAGGTCATTGCACAAGTGAGACTGCACTTGTCCTTAGAATCACAGATGTTCCTAAGTATTATCCTTCCTGTCACTGGCAGATCATGTGGACCTTATCTGCGTCCCAAGCTGCCTGCAGCACTGACAAACAGAGCCCTGTCTTATTTTTACTTTTATGAGGACTGCCTTCTTGGCTGCAGCGGATGAGCTTACTTGCTAGGAGAACATAGGAAAGATTGAGTTCCTCCATTGGGCCAGTGTGCCTTCCACAGAGAGAAGGAAACGAAGATCATGCAAGGAGGGGACAAGCAGTTCTCTAAGATATTTAGGCTTCACAAGGTTGGGTTCTTACTATAGTTGAGTTCATAAGCACATTTGGTCCTACATACACATACTATCTGTATATCTTTTTTAGTAAAAATATATTCCAAGAGAAAAATTCTCCAAGCAGAAAAATAATAATATACTAATCGAGGTGTGGTGGCTCACACCTGTAATCCTTGAATCTTTAATTTAGAAAAGTTAGAAAATCTCAGGCATTCAGGGCACTTATGTGTATCTTTCTGAATTAAGGGTCCATTTTTGTGATGATTGTTATTTACATTTCCAAATTCCCTAGAACTGATTTCATTGCTCTTCCTTAATGGGCAGTTGTGTGACTGGCTCATATGTGACTGTATGGACCAGGGACCACAAATGAGTAGTCTCAACCCCAGGTGGTCTGGGCAGGTGTCATGATTGGTAGGGCTGGCTCTCAGTAGTCTGGCAGCACGTTTGCTGGTATGCCTGTGCATTCCTGAGGCTCTGTCGCCCTCTGGTGGTAGTAGGATACATGACCTGGTCCAGGAAACATCCAGATTCCTCTCCTGAGGAAAAAAACACCAGCCCTTAGGATTGTGCTTGAAAGGCTCTCTCTGTTTAGTTTCCAGCGTTAACCATTCCTTTGGTTCAGTCTTTAATGAGAGGAGATGTGATCTTGACTCCCCACATGCCTTACACAGAGTTTCTGCTCTAATAGGCTGCCCATACCATGGTAACCTCAAATGTAGGGAAGTCATGTGGCATCCCAGAGGTCTTTGGTTTTATTGCCAAGGTTGTCACCTCTTGATTTGCTCTGTTCTCATTCTCCTCTTTGTTGCTCTGTGGCATCCTCCCTACCACAGCCACTGCGTGCCCTCAGCCGACCACAGGAAAGCAAACACCCACCTTGTGCCTGGGGAGCCTGTGCTTCCAGTTGAGAGCCAGAACTCAACATAAATTGTTCCCATTAATCCATAATCCATTGTCTGTTTATCGTATTCCCTCTTAAAAGATGAATGGTTACTTAAGACCTAACTCTAAACATATACAGAGATTGCTAGCCAACTCCAGAGTTTAAGTCATTCCATAAAAGCTTTAAACATTCAGACTTACTGGGCTGGATTGATTTGCATTAAACTTTGAATTACAAAAAAAAAAAAAAAAATTGATTCATAGTAATTTCCAGAAACATACAATTTGTAGAACTAGGGCAAGTATTGTTAATTATAGAGACCTTTGGAAGATATATTTTAATGAGTAGATGGGAAACATTTATAATAATTCTATCAATAATTAGAGCCTGCAGCTGTACCACTGTGGCATCTGATCCTGTAAGATCTCAGAAGCTAAGCAGGGTAGGGCCTGTTTAGTACTTGGATGGGAGACTTCCCAGGAACACCACGTGTTGTAGGCTTGGGAAAAAGACCCAGCAGCCCACTCCCAAAACACAATCAGCCATTGAAAACCCTATGAATAGCAGAGAAGCACTAACAATAGTGTCTCGCCTGTTGTATGTAGGGTGACCGACTCAATGACACCTAACAACAACAATAACAATCAATAATTAAGATACCTAGGTGAGTGGTAGGCATTTAAACATACTTAGCCATGATTTAATCATTTTTAAATATTTACATGCCTTATTAATTTGCATAGGTAATACAAAATGAACTTTGACACTTGATAGATTTTTGTAGCTCTAACTAGTAAATATTTTATTGTACTTTCTCCTGTTGAAACAGATACTTACCTAACCAATTTGCCCTTAAATAAAAAGTGAATTGATCATTTCTCTAATTGATTTTTAATTTTTTTACTTTATCTCGTCCATCCTAAATTATTCTCTTTATATTTATTATCTACAAACAATATTGAATTAGTGTGTTTCATTGACTAATACCTTTGAAAATTGTAAAATACTGTTTCTTCAAAATTATGAAAAGTTCATGCTTTTATGTATTGGCATAAATGGAGAGCTGAGGTATTTTATTCCAATGCAATATTTAAATGTTATAGTATTTCAAAATTTTTATTAAAAATCCTCTATACAACCTTTTTTCAGTGATAAGAGTATAGTTTCAAAAAAGGAAGATAACATCAAACATTCCCTTTCTTTCTTCAAAAACCTACTAAAAATGAGAAAACCAGTTTCAAGATGTGACTAGTATAAATGGAGAATACTTTTTCTGCAGGTTCATGCTTAGACAATTTGCTTTTATGAGAGAAGATATAATTATTATAGGAAATGAAGGTGTCTTTTATTGTTGGTTCACTTCTGAAAAAAACTATAGATATTTTGCCTATAGTTAAGGTCGGTGTTAACCAAGTCAACTCATTTTTTCCAGTTACTGCCTAGACTTTTGGTTGCTCAAGCAGATCATATAGGTATTTTTGTGGCAGAATTTATATGGACCCAGGTCTGTAGGTCAGACTACAACAGGGACTGGCAGCCTGATTGCAGTGTTGCTCTGACCTACTCACTAAAGGGCTACAATGGGAGCTGGGTTTGGGCTGCTTGCTTGGCCTTCTGCCAGAATAGAGTTGATGATGTAGTTTCTTCTCAGGCAGAACTATTTGGTAGACAGCTGCATGCAACCACATACCCCCCCACTCAACCCCTTTCAATTTCCTGCAAGTGGCTAGTTTAACAAATACTCTAAATCTACCTGTTGAGGTTCTTTCCTTCTAAGATCATGTTCTTTCACATTCTTCTCACCATCTAAATAGCATTATGTAGCTCTCCCTATGAAAGTCATCTTCCTGTACTGTATTTTTTTGTACCTTCTGCTTTCACTGCTAGATTTTCAAAGGAGTTCACCCCAAGTCCCTGGGCTGAACATATACTCTTTTTTGTAGTACTGGGGGTTGAACCCAGGGCCTTGCACATACTTTGCAGTGCATCACCTCTGAGCTGCACCCTTAGCCCCTCCATTTTTTTTGAGACAGAGTTTTGCTAAGTTGCACAGGCTGCCTCTGGCCTCAAACTCCTGATTCTTCTGCCTCATCCTCCCAAGTTACTGGGATTACAGGCTTATACCACTGCACCTGCATTGAACATCAACTCTTGTCTGAATTACACAGTGTCCTCCATATGCTATTAGGAGTACAGATGAGCTAAACCCTGGGCTGCAAGGACACTGTGGAAATTATATCCTGGCATTTGCATCTCCTGTTTAAAATTGTGATTAATTTCATAAGGTAGATACATGGTTTGCATATACCAGAAGCCTTTATGTGATTATGTTTCTATCAGAAGATAACTTTTTTTTAGTTAAGGATATTAGCACTATTAGTTTTTCACTTTGACAGTACACGTGAGTTATGACTATGTTAAATCACTGTATCTAGGATTAAATTTGACTTAGACTATGTTCATGTTTTTTTCAAGCTAATTAATTTTGTCATCAAATGGTGATTTCCAGTCTTTGTGTAAAAGTTGAGCAGTGCTTCCCCAGTTGGTTTAGGGCTTGCACTAGCACCCCTCTAAACCCTCTTATCCCTTACCACCTTAGCACTTCTCTTCTCTCCTCTACCCATCTCCACAAACCTCTGTTTCTGGCCCACCTCATCCTATCACCCTTCCTGGTCTCCACTTCCTATGCCTGTCTATACCCACAATGCACCCACCCTCGGAAGAGGATGTATCCCTTGCGTCTTTTCCTTTGTTCGCAGTGAACTCAGCTTCTGCCTTGAGATCTGCTTCCAATAGCAGTCCTATTCCTGACCAAGTCCTTGCTTCTTTGCAGTACTGGGGAGTTGAACCCAGGGCCTCAAGCATGGTAGACAGTCACTCTGCCACTGAGCTGTACCCCCTGCCCTATCCTCTCCTTTGTTTTGTTTTAAGACAGAGTCTTGCTAAATTGTGCAGGCTGCCTCTGGCCTTGAACTTGTGGTCTTCTTGCTTCAGCCTCCTGGGTAGCTTAGATTACAGGCATGTACCATGGAACCCACCTGTCAAATCCTTCTTTCTTTGAATAGCAAGCATACTGAGAGAGTTTTCAAACCATTTTTTCCAAGAAATTAAATCAATTTTGAAACATTTCATGATACTCATCTTTAGTTAAGAGCTTTAGATTGCCAGCTACTTAAATTGGATATCCAAGTAGAAATCCTTTAGAAGTAAAGTTGAAGTAGCTCCTATATTGTTAGCTTTAGTGTAGACTTTGATCCACCTCCAATACACCTAAATCCCTTAAAACACTGTTCTTGATATGTAAATAAGCTACTGTAAGGCAAAAGTCAATCCAATCCTTCCTTTGGACAAATTTCTTAGAGACAAAAACAAATCTAATGTATTAATGCTGTTCTCCTTTGAAAACTTTCATACCCTAGTGATTGTGTGAGGAGTACTTCATTAAATATGGAGATGCAGGTGTCTCTGTGGTATTGTGACTTGTCTCCCTTTGGCATATTCCCAATAGTGGTTTGCCAGGGTGGTATGGCAGTTCTATTTTTAGTTTTCTGAGGTATCTCCATATTGATTTCCAAAGTGGTTGAACCAATTTACAGTCCCATGAATAGTGAAGAGGGTTTCTTTCTTCACAACCTCACCAGCATATGTTGTTATTTATTTTGTTGATCTTGGGCCATTCTTAATGGAGTTAGGTGGACTTTCGGAGTTGTTTTTATTTGCATTTCCCTAATGGCTAGGGATATTGAGCATTTTTTCGTGTGCTTCTTAGCCTTACAAATTTCTTCCTTTGAGAACTGTCTGTTCAATTCCTTTGCCCGCTTGGGTACTGGATTATGTGTTGTCATGGGATTTACTTTCTTGAGTTCTTTGTAAATTCTAGAAATTAGTCTTCTGTCAGATGTGTGGGATGTGAAGACTTTCTCCCATTCAGTGGGCTTTTCTTTAACAGTGCTGATTCTTTCCTTTGTTGTACAGAAGCTTTTTAATTTCATGTAATTCCATTTGTCTATTTCTTGATGCAATTTCCTGAGCAATTGGAGTCTTATTCAAGAAATACTTTCCTAGGCCTATGTGTTAGAGCATGTTTCTTAACTTTTTTTCTAGTAGTTTTAAAGTTTCTGGTTTTATATTGAGGTCTTTTATCAATTTCAATTTGACTCTGATGCAAATTGAGAGGTGTGGGTCTGTTTTCATTTCCCTGCAGGTAGAAAGCCAAGTTTCGCAGCACCATTTGTTGAAGAGGGCATCTTTTATCCAATTTGTGTGCTTAGCCCCTTTGTTAAAGATCAGGTGGCTATAGATCCATGGGTGTATCTAGGTCTTCAGTTTTGTTCCACTGGTCTCCAGGCCTATTTTTATGCCAGTACCAAGCTGGTTTTGCTCCTGTAGCCCTGTAGTATAGTTTAAAGTCAGGGATTGTGATCCTGCCTGCACTGGTTTTGCAGTTTAGGATTTTATTGGCTGTACATGGTCTTTTGTGTTTCCATATGAATTTTTGGATTACTTTTTTCTATTTTCGCAAAATCTGTCATTGGAATTTTAATGGAGATTACTTTTAATCTGTAAATTGCTTTTGGTTGTATAGCCATCTTTATAATATTAATTCTCCCAAATCATGAGCATGGGAGGTCCTTCCACCTCCTAATATCCTCTATGATTTCTTTCTTTAATGTTGTGAAGATTTCCTTGTAGAGATCTTCAAGGTCTTCAGTTAGATTGATTCCTGAGTATTTAAGTTTTTAGTAGGCTGTTGTGAAAGGGATTGTTGCCTTAATTTCTTTCTCTCCCTGCTCACAGTTGGTGTAAAGGAAGGCTAGTGATTTTTGAGTATTAATTTTATATCCTGCCACTTTGATGAAGGAGTTAATTAGATCTAAAAGTTTTCTAGAGGAGTTTTTGGGGTCCTTTAGGTAAATGGTTATGTCGTCTGCAAATAAAGATAATTTGACCTCTTCTTTGCCTATCTATATCCCTTTGATTTCTTTCTCTTATCTGATTACTCTGGCTAGAACTTCAATTATAATATTCTATAAGATAGGAGAGAGTAGACATCCTTATCTTGTTCCTGATCTTAGAGGAAATAGTTTCGATTTTTCTCCATTTAATATGATATTGGCTATGGGGCTGGGATTTAGCTTAGTGGATAGAGCGCTGCGCTGCAGTCTCTGAGGTCCCGAGTTCGATTCCCAGCACAGCAAAAATGGGAGAAGGGCCTGGCAATCCACTCCCAAGGCAATCCGAAACAGTCTGCCATTGAAAACCCTATGAGGGTCGCTATGAGTTGGATACCGACTCGACAGCACCTAACAACAACAACAATAAGTTTGTCATAAATGGCCTTTATGATGTTGAGATATTTTCCTATTATGCCTATTTTCTCTAGGGTTTTTATCATGAAACTGTGTTGCACTTTGTCAAATGCCTTCTCAGCATCAATTGAGATTCTCCAGTTGTGATACCGTTACATCATGTCACAACCCTACCAGGCCCCAGATGCACCTTGTTCTGAACAAGTTCTCCTAGGCTCAGGGAACCAGCAGCACCTGCTGCTTTTCACTGTACCCTGGACATTCCACCCCTCCATTTCCCTCTCTCCAGCTTGCAGTTCCAATGGAACTGGGGGCCAGAATGGCAACCCTCTCTACTGGGGGAGGGGGGTGGAGAAAGGAGAAAAAAAGAAAGAAAAAGACAGAGAGAAGAAAAAGAAAGAAAAATGCCACTCACATACACTCATAGATCCTTGTTTGGCTTCTTTCCTGGAGAGTCTTGAAGCCCTCCACTTGACCACCTCCCCTTCTACTGGCCACAACCCTCTGAGAGGGCCCTGCCACACTTTCCTGAAGCAAGTGTCTTTGCCAGGCACCTCATAGTACCTCCTTCCTGCCTCTTGCTGTCAGGAGAAGCCATGCTGTGTCACTGTTCTACCACATACCTGCTCATGCCTCCACCTATAGTCCAATTTTCATTATTCTCTGGTATAAAATTTCCTAACTGGTGATGATAGCTTTATTTTGAGATTTCTCAATTCTGCCACAAGGAAAGGAATTTTCACTATGTGCTGTCTCGCTGAAAGCCAGCAGGTCTAGGAGGAAGGGTTTTTGTGCAGTGTTCCTCTGGTGGGGATGATAGCAGGAAGGCCACGTTGCTCTCTTAGGTTGGACTGGGTTTCAGGGTGTACTCTGGGACCCACCCTGTGGGGTGCACCACCAGTGCTGAACTAACAAGGTGGTGGCGTGTCACCTCCAGTTGTTCTGAGGCTTGTGCTCCCCTGCTGAGCTTGTGCACTAAGGTCTCACCTCAGAGAATGTGGCCCAAATGGTGATGGCAGGTGGTGGCAAGTTGAGGCTCTGATGTCACCCTTTCTGGTGTGTCCAGACCCCGGGGCTCACTCACAGATCCCATGCTGCAGTTGGTGGGATGGTGGTGTGTTACCCCCAATAGATCTGAGGCCTGCACTCCTGCGAGGAACTCATACCACACCATATTCCTATCACAAACCATGCAACCAGGACACCCACTGTGGAGAGATGGTAGACAGACCGCATTGCCAGCGCTGCCCATGCTTTCAGTCCCTGAGGGCTCACTTGCCAGTTTCTTTCTGTGAAAAGTGCTGCCAGTGCCTTGTCAGCAGAATGTTGGCAGGTTGCCAGGGCCATGCTCCGTGGCAGATCTGAGCCATAGGCACCCGTGTGGAATTTTCCCACTACTGTATGCTCTCCATGCTCTGCGGACAGGATGATGTGGGATTGTCTGTGGGGCCTTGTCAGATGCATCTCTGGTTTGGACTCCCCCCCGAACTCATCCTCCAACCTCTCCACAATCTGTGCAGCCCATGTCATGCTGGAGGAATTATTGGTAGGTTTCTTGCTGGCTGAGTTGTATGAACGTGGTAATTTTCTCTTCCTGCTGGAATAAAGTTCCACATTTCTGATGGTGTGCTCTCTCTGACCTACTCACTGACTCCTTCTCCCTTTCATTTTTTAAAAATTTTCTGCTATTGATGCTAGCTACCTAGCTCTATATTTCTTTACCCTTCTCTCTTATCTTACTTTTTACTATATCTATCTGTTCTGTGTGAATTTTAAACCATTATTTTAGCTCTCCTGTTTCTCCAAGTCTCAAGGTGGGTATTGTCTGTTCGCCATCTTTGACTCCCTCCCATTCTGCCATTTCTTACCCTTGACTTTATTCTTGAGGTTGCCTCTGCTTATAATGCCCTTCTCTATCCACTTATCCCCCTGTAGTGGTTGACTGTGTCTTAGTTTTGAACACTTGTCTTATTTGGGAAGTCTTCCCTGATTGCTCCTCTCTACCATAACTCAGCTACTTGCCCTTCATGCTGTGCATATCATACTAATAATAGCCCAGTGCCTCTCTATTGGCTCTACTGGACATGAATGGGTACTTTCTGAGAACAGGACTATTCATGATTCCTCTTTGTATTCTCAGTGCCTCGCATAAAGTAAGCAGCCAGATCATTTCTGTTGACTTGCTAAATGAATGGATAGGAAGGGAAAAGGGCTTTGGCTGTGTCAATTGGGTGAAGTATTTATTAACAAAATTTAGCACAGTGTTCCTATATCAATATGCCTATTCTTTTATGCCTGTTTACTTTCACTGTGTATGCTACTGAGTGTTGTGTTTTATTCCTATTAAAGATGTGTTCTGCATTTGGTTTTTAGGTTAAAGCCATTTGTATCCATCCTGATATGTTCTCAGTTCAAAATGGCTTGCTGACACCAACACTAAAAGCTAAGAGACCTGAGCTGAGAGAATACTTCAAAAAACAAATAGAAGAGCTTTACTCAATCTCCATGTGAAGCTCAAGGCAAGTTCTCAGTATCATGGACTGCAGCAATATTATAGCTATTCTTGACAGTAATGAGTCAAAATGACACAGCTGAAAATGAATAAGCACCTGATTTTTTGACTGAGCCTTTTCCTGTCCCAAGAGGTCTTTAACAATATTTTCTCTATCATCAACAAGTACACTTTATTTTTATTAAAATGGTATTGTAGCAAGCTGCTAAAAATATCGTAAATGGCAATGTAAAAATCAAGACATCTTCTCCAGGACTGTGTACCACTAAAAGTAATATATTCTCAATGTTCACAGAATTCCTATTAAACATGAAGGAAAAACATAGTTGATATATTGTACCTAATTATTTGTGGAATAATATCTAGGATACAGCAAATATCTAGGCAATGTGGACTACCTCATTCAATAACTAATTGTCAAAATTACAACAAAATCAGACTTAAAAAATAAATCAAGGTGTACAGAATCATGTGAAAAGAAAACAACTCACATGCAACATAACTTCAGATTCTTTAAACATGACAATCTTTGTTGATGTGAAAAAGTCTTCTCTCTGATTTTTACTTTTATTCATGAAAAATGCAAACTCATATATTCTTAAAACAAATGTTATATTTATATAACTACTTACAAAGATCTTTCAATACATTTTCTCATTTATTAAACTCATTGAAAGATTCAGGAACTGCCTGCAAAAAGTATAATGTAAGAGTATTCATCAGCAGTACGCATATATTCATGGACTTCTTACCTTAATGAATTTTAAAAGATGTCTGTTGATTGTACAGTAAATGGACCCTTGGTAAATACTTGGGAAAAGAAACTCAGAGTTATTTCTCAGGGTTGGCAGCAATCAATGCACCATGTTCCTTAGTAAGATCTTCTCTTATCCATTCTCAATATATCCATGCCAAATATGGCTGTATTTCTGAAAATTTTCACTTTTTTTCAATAAGACTATCAAGGCAGGATGTGGGGAGGGGTAGGTGTTATTTCCAAAGAAATAATTTTTCAATGACATAATTTTAAAGATCCTCTTCAAAATGCCCCTAGAAAATTTTATAGGCCCATCATAGAGAAAAATCTGCTAATGGCATAATTTCAGTCCTATAATCTTTAAATGCTAAGTTTAAACATAAAAACCTCCTGTGTTGCACTATGTATTTACACACACACACACACACAAACATACATACAACGTGCCAAGAATTTGATATAATTAAAGCCCTGATTCCATAGATAGCAGTTCAGGTCCAAGCTCTAGACTATGCATCTGAAGAAGGCACAGTTCCTAGGAAAGTGTTGTGGGGATGGGAGTCTGGAAGCACATGAAAAATTCATGTGCAATTCTTATGACCATTCAAAAATATATGTGTTCAGTGTTGCAGTGCAACAGCTCCTTAGCCATGGAGGAAGTCCAAACTGTTTGTTAATGAATACTGTCAGATAAAAACTGCATCATCACATGAACCGATTGAATGAATCTGCACCAATGATTATATATTTATGTTCCAGGCTTGTCAATAGTGGACCACAGCTTGCTTTGTTGTAGTTATTTGGTTTTTCATATAATCCTTGAGCATAGTCTGTCTATGACATCATTACATTTATAAATTTGGCATTTAATAAATGAACTTGTTCTATGCACATTAAATTTCTTTTTGCAGTACCTGGGACTAACCCAGAGCCTTGCACATGCTAGGCAAGTGCACTACCATTGAGCTATATCCCCAGCCCTGTGCACATTAATTTTTAAAGGCACGTCTGATGAAACAAATAGTCCAAGTGTCTGAGGCCACATCTGTACAGCACCAGCTTTTCAAATATTTAATATATATTTGAAGAACTAGAAGTGAAAAATCATACCTGAATTGGATATTCATATTATTTTAAGAGCAAGTAGCATCACATTTCAAAGAAAAAGAAACTATTCCCCATTGTCCTTCAACTCATCTAAACTTTTATAATTGGTTTGGATGCTAAAGGAAATTTGAACAATATAATTCAAGCAAATGATTTTTAAACTTATTTTTATTTTATTTATATCTCATAGTAGTTATATATGATTAATTAGGGACAACTTAAGTTTTCTTCTTTTTGTTACTCCAAAGATTGTATGTGCTTATTGGACTTCCTGATCTGTGTGGAAATGATCACACTTGAGCTAGTAAATGGATTAGGACAGATGTGCTGAGAAAAGCAAATGGTGACCTCTACCTACATTGCATCTCATATTCCTCTGATTCCATTTAATTTTGTAATAAAGGTGAAAGGAAACAACATGTAGTAAGAGAGAAATCCCTTTTGCTTCAGATTTTATAACCTTATTTTTTTTGGGGGGGGGGAATGTTTGAGTTTATCTTTAACCAATTTGGAAAAACCCTATGTACTTAAGGATCACATTCGCATTGGGCATCCAAATCCTGATTAGGTTTAGAGGCATTACAGAGATTCAGTTCTATAGGCACAAATGTGTCCTTAAATGTTTGGCCAATTTACCTGTTTCTTGTTCAAGTATGTAACTAATACTCACACTTTACAAACCAATCCTATCGTGTATATTCTAAAATACGTTCTATACCATTTTTTTTCCTTTTGACACAAAAGATGTCTTTATATATTATAGAGACTTGCCCTCCAGATGGGAGAGGAGACTTTGGCCAGGTATGGTACATAGGCTTAGCTCCATGTGCTAGGAACCCAAACTCAAAGGTCCAAGGATTAACCATATCATATTTCGCTCAAATAAGTCACTTTTTCCTTCTAAATTTAGGTAAAATTACAAGCATGAGACAAAAAGAGAAATTTCCATTGGGATTTTTACAATCAGATAATGTTTTAGCAACTTGAAATGAATACTGAATTTGATTGTATTACCCATCAACAATCTTTAATTTTTCTGGGCAAAGAAAATATTCTTTGTGTTCCAAATGTGTGAAGCACACATTTGATATAGTTATTTAAAATACAAATACTATGAAATGAATGTAAAGAATGGGAAAATGTATTTTTGCATGAAAACAGACTACATACAAATTTGCTTACTATCTCAGGAAAAAAGAATGAATAATCATATGTAACATTGATAAACTATAAGTTGCCTGTATTTTCTTGCCAGTTTTTATTTTAAAGAATTACTTACATGAAAAGAAAAAAGGACCCTAGTAGTCTAAATTTTCTCTCAAGTGTGCTGCATAAACTGTCGGAGAATCTACAATTAACTACAGTAAGAATGGAATTTGCATCCAAGTGAGGACCAAACCCCAAATGGGAAACTCTTCAGCAAGAACACAGTAGTGACTATAATCCAGAAGCAATAGAATACTTGGAATACATTTCTAAACCTTCTCCCAAATGTGAAGGGTTTTCGTGAGGTGACAGTGGCACTTAAACACCCATTTATTTTAATTTTCCTTGTTAAGTCATTGCAATGATTGCATGATGGAAATGGCTATTTTTTTTAAGAATTGCTTATTCTACTTTCAACTTTTGAAAATTGAGGAGATTAAAAATGTTACTTTTTAAATATGCATAGAAACATCTTAACTGTAATGATATTTTCATTTGCTTTGTTTTAATAGCATGCATATCAAAGATAAAATTCATTTATGAAAACTTTTGTAAACAATAAAGATTTTTTTATTTCTCGAAGTTGCTTATAATTACTCTATTTATATAGCATTATTCCCTGATGGGAGTATATTTGATAATCTTCAGTCATGGTGTGTGACAAGCTATATCACCAGTCAGTATACTGTATATCCTCTGCATTCTCTCTACGTTTCTCCAAACTTCAGAATCTTATGGTGCACCTCAAGAGGCTCTCCTTTGTGTAGGCCTTTGCTGGAAATCTTGCTGTGAACAAATGAACAAGTAACAGTAATCAAATTTTTCATTATGATGTGTTTAGAACAGTATTTCCATTATGTCTTTTAGTCATACACAAATTAAAGGGTACAGTTTCTTAAAAAGATGGATTCTACTGTGTCTAAGCTACACAGATCTTGCCTTCATATTATTTGCTATCATCCACTCCTCTCTGTTCTCACAGCTATTCCTATAGTTTTAGTCACCCTTATTGTTTATCTGGAATATTACAGTGCTTTCTTAAACAGTCTTCCATGTTCCCACCCCACTTCCCTCACATTTCACCATCCACATTTTAGCGAGGACAATCTTTCTAAATTGAAAATCTGGTCATGCCACTTTCCTTTTTAATATTCCTTCAATTACTTCCCATAGTTTCCAGGATAAAGTTCAGACTCCATGGTTCAGTACCCAAGGATTAGCATCTCTTCTCTTGCAGAACTGTGGCTTCAGTCATTCCAATTGCTTTTTGTAATGCCCTAAAAGCATCACACTTTCCTGTGCCTCTATGCCTTTGCATATTGAGTCCCCTTTCTCTAGAATGCCCATTACTTTAATTACCCATTTCTTACCATTCCTATTCTAAAACTCAGCTTCAAGCTGAGAAGCTTCCCACGTAGTTGATGGGTTAATTGTCCCTCTGCCCCCTACCCCACTCAGATTGAGTTGCTTCAGGTTTTAGCCCCAGTGCAGAAAGTGTGGCTCATAATGGATGTTTAAGAGAATGTCTGTTACAGGAAAATCTCTTTGGCCTTTTTCTGTATGGTGCACAGCATTAAGGCTGTAATACCTGAAGGTATATTTAATCCATCACTGTGATTTATTCCATTCTTATAAACTAAGCACATAAAGACTCATTTTTAATTGGACTCCTGAAGCACCACAGAAAGATTTCCTTTGAGCCTTTCAAGGTATCCCAAACCTACAGCCTGGCTGTTTTCCAAAAAAGGTTTCTTCAGAAATAACTTCAAAATTTAGAACTTGTCCTGGGTGTGGTAGCCAACACCTGTAATCTCTGCACTTTAGAGGCAGTTAGGAGGGTGGTGAGTTTGAGGCCAGATGAGCTGCATAATGAGTTTAAGGCCAGCCTAAGTTGCATAGACTCTGTCAACAAACAAAAAAAGGAATTTGTTTTCCTGTAGAAGTTGGTATTTCCATGATGTTCCAAACCAAGTCTAACCCATCATGTGTTGAATTAAACATTGGCAGCAGAGTTCTGGTTCTAGGCATGGGAACAGTACAACAGGAAGTGAAAGAAATTCAGCTTAACCCTGATACCTGAATACTTGCCCAGGCACCTGTGTATTTGGGGAAGAAGTGAAGGAAGATAGATGACTGAGCTGAGATGTCCCTATCCTACTGCACCCTGTTATTGGACACATGTTTCTTTCCCCTTTTATAGGCTGGCTCCAAGTGAAGTTGTAAACAGACCACTTGTATCTCTAGTCCTCCCCACTCCCCTTGCTCCTAAGGGCTGCAAGCTCCTCTCCTTGCCACATGCTCAGAGGAATGGGAGCATGATGAGTGCCCTAGCCAAATGGTAAGTCAGTCATGCCACCTTTGACAGACAACCATTTGTCTGCATGAGCTTCCTGAGGCCGTAGGTTCCTCAGCTGCAGAACAAGAGGGAAACTAGATCATATCTAAAAATCCTCTTGGCTAAAGAAATTATACCAAAGTTTATTTCCAGTTTTGAAACTCTACATTAATTCCCATAAATCTTTACTTGGTGACACTTCAGTGAATGTAATTCAGTGCAGTAAGACAGAGTTCTAGGAAATAGGACCTCAAATAGCAGATTAGCTTTTGGTTTAATCTGTTTTCATTTTCAATGTTTCTTCCACTTCTGGGCCTACTGCCTCTCAGGGTCCAGACCTCCCAAAGGTCACTTAAGAACTGTAGGGTTTTCTTTTGTTTTTTCCATAAAAGCCCTTAAAGGGAGAGAAGGGAGCCAGGACACTTAGCTTTAAACTAGAGATTGCCTGTCAGCATATTGTGGATATGACTACACATGTGGATATGTTGGACTATGATTGCTTTATACTACAGCAAAACTGTGAGATCCTTGACTAAAGGACCATTTCTGATTTACCTGTTTCCCCAGGACCTACCACAGTGCCTAACACAGAGCAAAGTGCTCCATTAACACTGATTCAATAACCCAAAGCACTAGCATGTCTAACCAGCAACAATGCTTACCCTCTGTTCTTTATAAAGTTATATTTTAATGATTATCTATTAAGTCAACTGCCATAAATGTTCCTATGAGCAGATTTTAAATTTTAAAAAATCAGTATGATTTTACTATGCAAACACTGTATACATACATGTGCTTATATTCTTACAGAATACTGGGATGCCACAGAAAAGTCTTTGCACTTTTCTTAATTTCATCCCTACAGACTGCATTTTCCAATGTTGTGAAATACTGCTATTTTTAAGAATAAAATGGTTGTACTCAATATGCTTAGCAGATGCAGTCAGATGGTTCAACCTGGGTGCATGGAAAGGAAAGGAGGTCATTCCTATG
Source organism: Pedetes capensis (assembly GCA_007922755.1). Classification (NCBI taxonomy): domain Eukaryota; kingdom Metazoa; phylum Chordata; class Mammalia; order Rodentia; family Pedetidae; genus Pedetes; species Pedetes capensis. The sequence continues at coordinate 21,962 of VMDO01004314.1, read as the reverse complement.
TCTCCAGTTGGCAGAGCAGAATTGAGGAGGGAATCCCCTATGGACTCCCTTACCTGGATCACAAGGATCCCTGGATGTCCAGGAGGTGGCCCCGGGGTAAAATCTCAGGGACCCTGTGGTCCTTGAGAAGTCTCCTGGTGCCCAGAATCTTGGAATGCTTAGCCTCTCAAGTACCATATCCTCCCAGTTGACAAGTGGTCTAAGGCAGGGGCTGAAGGTGATTTCTGAACTAGATGCCCCTTGTGACTGCATATTCATTCCTCTTTGACCTTCTGCACCGAGGCCGACCCCTAGCTTAGACTCCCTCTGCTCTGAGACCTGAAACTCCATCACTAATGCCTTATGTGGTGCTGATAAGGACAGCATCTGTAGCAGGTGTTGGACCTACCTGGTTAATAAGGAAATGGAAACCAGGGGAAAGGATTCTTCCAACAAGCTCAGGCTCCACAGGCCTGAGGAAGCTGGCAACCAGTGCTGTGCCTCCAGGAGGGCGGGGCCGCTGCCGGTCCTCCGCCTTCCCAGAAGGCACCGCGCGGCTGCGCAGAGATAAAAAGGCGGGAGGGAGCGAGGCCAAGGACTGCACTCACAGGGCTTTTGCTTTTCTTTTCGTTGCTGTATTCGGGCTTCTCTGCAGGCCTCGCCTGAGCGGTCTGTCTATAGCTTGGTTCCTCAGCGGGGTGACGAGACAGGCCCTGGAGGGCCACAGAGGCTCCCGCAGCTGGGGGTGGGATGGCAATGTGGCCGCAACGGGTCTATACCCGCAAGAAGCCGGCAGGGCAGAGGCTCAACTTAACCCCGAAGCCAGACCTAGGCCTGCCCGCGAAGACAGAGGCTCTGCCAGGTCCGGGCCCAAGGCCTGCCCGGGGTTGTAAGCGCTGCCAGCTGCCCTGCAGGCACACTGGGTCAGGGTGGCAGGCGGGGCGGCTGGGCCACCCCCTCCCCACAAGGCTGGTGAGCCGGCTTCCCGGGCTGTGGCTCTGATACGTGGTGCCCTCTCATAGGCCTAAAGGAAAAAGGCAAAGAGCACTGTTTGCAGAGGATTACGGAGAAAGTGGAGCAGAGCAGATGGGGACGTAGCAGCTCTGGGCTGCCAAGGTGCGTAGCATGAGTAACAGCCCCAAGACACCTGGCTTCTTTCTCAGAAAACTCAAATTCTGGTTTTCTGCTAGTAATCGCTCATTCAAAGAGTCAAGGAAGAAAATGAATAGAGTACTCTGATTTCGCTCTTAAAACACAACCAGATAGATTTCAGGTAGATTTGTTGTTGTTGAGGTTTTTCTAAATGGAAATCTTGCCAGGTTACCTAAAAGTAAATGAGATAAAATCTCTGGGAAAGCATTTGTAACATCATTTAGTTATTGGTGCACATCATCTGGTGCTTACTTGTTGGTGAAGATGCCCCTAAAAAGCCTTTGAGATTCCAAATAGTATGCACAGAGATGTAGAGAGAAAGTTAAGGTGGTGTAAACTAATTGTGTGGTTTGTTTGTTAGCACTCAGTTAAGAGTTACAGGAAGGAAAAGCCCGCAAGAAAATAGCACTGGTGAAGAGATCCCGGATGAGAAGATCGCTGCATTAAGTGTATGTATGTTTCGCCTATGGTCTTTGGACAGACTTAGTCTAGAGACCTGCAGTAGCTGATGTACCTCCAGGTGAAAGAGTAAATAGACTGTTCAATTTGAGATATTGCATAGCTTTCTAATTTTTTTTTATAAACACTAGTGTGTCTTTCTTTAGACAGGAAGCCCTTGGTGTTCTGACTCAGGTAGATTCATGTTGTTGTTAGGTGCCATGGAGTTGAATCTGACTCATAGCAACCCTGTGTACAGCAGTACAAAGCACTCTTGGACACTGTGCCATGCCTAACACAATGTCAGTGCTTTTCTGCTATTCATAGGGTTTTCAGTGGCTAATTGTTTCAGGATTAGTTTTTGGGAGTGGACTGCCAGGTCCTTCTATAGGTAGAGTCATTGCTCTGTACTTTTGTCTTTTTTCTTTCCTTTAACAACACTGGAGAAATGTGTTAATGGCTAATTTTCTGTGTGACAGATTTGAAACTTTAATATCTCCTTTATGTTTTGGTTAGCATTTAAAAGTCATTTTGGTTAGCATTTAAAAGTTAACATTTTAAAGTCATTTTCACATTTTCCATTTGACTTTCCATTAGTAATTGGAAACATGATTCATTAATAAAGGTTCAATATGTTACAAAGAGTTCTAATATTCATTTATTAGAAATATATCTTTTTTGTTTTTAAACAGGGTCTCACTATGTAGCCCAGACTGGCCTTGACCTCACAATCCTCCTGCCTCAGCCTTTTGAGTATTGGGACTACAGCTGTGCATCATCCCATGCCCAGCTAGAATGTAGAACTTCTTGATGCACTTTATTTAACCCATAAGTGGCATCACAGGATCAATGTAAATCCCAAGTGGGGGTAAGACGTTGGGCATCGTAGCACTTACCTAAGTGCAACTACATGCATCAAGGGGTCATATGTGACCCCAGAAGCACAATAATGCTTAAGGGTTAATAAAGATTCTGTACAATATTTTAACACTGTACAGCAGTAGTTTGGGGAAACTTGGATTTTAAAAATTGTGACTCGTCTGAGATTAGCATTAAACTTGATAGTCAAGCTCCAGATTTTTTAGCTTATGTATTTCTCTGTGTTTTTAGAGGATTGCAGTTCCAACATCTTTTTAAAAAATGCTTTTACCTTATATTTTAGCAATACAGTTAAGTGTCCTTAAAGGTTTCTTCAAAGCCAGATGGGGTGGTGCACATCTATAATCCCACCACTTGGGAGTATGATGTAGGAAGAATGACATGAGTTCAGGTTTGAGACCAGCCTGGTGTCCACAGTAAGTTCTAGGTCAGCCTCATCTATAGGGCAAGATTCTGTCTCAAAAAAACAAAAGTAAAAAAAGTTTCTTCCAATTTTTGCATATCTCTTTCTACTCCTTTTGTCTGTTTTTAAAACATTCTTTATATATTGGTATTATCTGGACCCCTAAAATTAGTGTTCAAAAATATTTATAGTATTTTCAGTGTCTTCATAGTGTTTTGGCTTATAGATAGAGTTACATTATAATTTGGGGGTTTTTGTTGATGTTGTTTTCTCTTTTTCTCTCTGTCTTTTTTGTGGTACTGGAGGGTTGAATCCAGGGCCTTGCACATACTTTATAAGTGTTCTACCACTGGGCACCTCCAACCCATTTTTTATTTTATTATTTTGATACAGGGACTCACTAAGTTACTCAGGCTGCCTCTGGCCTCAAACTCAAGATTCTCCTTCCTCTGCCTTCAAAGTCACTGGGATAACAGGCAGGTGGCTCTGAGCCTGGCTCTACATTATAATTAGTATGACTGTTTTTCTGAGGTTTGCAGACTGAGATTGTTTCCAAGGTTTGCTATTTTAGATATTGGTAGAAATCCTGCTTCAGAAGTTTTCTGTGTATCTCAAATTGTTACCCTAAGACAAATACTTTACAATGAGTCAAAGGGTGGGTTGTGTTTAAAGTTTTTTGATTCATGTTGGCAAATTGGCACCATCTTATTCAAAACCTTATTTGTCACACACACATATATATATTGACTAATACATTGTTTATTCCCTAGATATGTCCATAGTATTGCTTTAATATTTATCTTTAGATTTAATATTAAGTAGCCAATTACATATGTGATCAATAAGCTGAAAAAATATATGTATGAAAGTGATACAAAGTTGGCATTAGTTTTTTCATTTTCAAAATAACCAAATCAATGTGATATGAAAATATTCACTCTCAAAATTTGTGCTACATCTTTAATTCTTATTCTACATAGGAGTCAGTGACCGATGACTTCCAAGTGGATAGTAGTTCATCAAATAGTGAACTAGAATCAGGTAAGACTATCAGATAGGAACTCCCTCAGCTTTCTACCTTTCCTCCAAACATAAGCATCTCTCCCTTAGCTTCCTGTTTCAGTGGAGGCCTTCAAACCATGCTTTAGACCTCATCCTTAAGGCCTACAGGCATATACCAGTAAACTTGAAATTATAATTTTGGTAAGTGTTCCAAAGAAAGATTGGCTTGATTGTAATTGATTTTAGTTAAAGAGATTAGACAATGCTTCCATGAAGGAATAGCTATTGAATTGAGAGCTGAAGGAAAGTAGTAACTGACTATGCAAAGAAATGAGAAAAAAGAAATCTAGGAAGAGAGAACAGCATGTGCAAAAACCACACGATGGGACTGATCATTGTGTGTTCAATGAGCTGAGAGTAGGCCAACATAACTGAAGTAGAGAGTGTAGAAGGAATATGATTACAAGACAAATTAGACAGCCAGCTAGATGCCTTATACAGCCTTATAGTCCATGGTAATGGTATTGATTTTTAATCTGGAAACACAAGAAGCTATTATAGTCTTTCAAACAGGGACTAATATCACTTTAGGTGCAAGATATAACTGTCTATAAGATGGCTAGCAATGTCAAACAGGCAGGTGGATATGGAGGGCTGGAGATAGAAATTTGTAAGCTGTCTACAATTGAAGCTGTTTTTGAAAACAAGAAAGCATGGTATCAGCATACCAGAAATACAGAGGAATTCTTAAAAGCAGATGAGATCAAGTTGATGAATACATTAAGAGCAGAGAAAGACCACTACAGAGGTAAGAATAGCTCTAGAGGTTCTCCAAATTCTTGATCAACAAATGCAAACATCTTTAGTCAACAGACCATGAAGGAATTTTCAAGGTGATGCATTAAGAACTGCATTTGATTGTGTGCGTTCTGCATTTCTACAGCCTTGGTGCTAGAGATTGAACCCAAGGCCTAGTGCTTGCTAGGCAAGCACTGAGATACCTAACCCACTCTAGCCCAAGAACCACATTTGACATACCTGTTCTATTTCTGGCAGAGTACTTGCAAAGTATACATGTGCCCTAACACTGAAAAAAAAAAAATCATGACAGTGGTTGCACAACTCTAATATACATCTACTGAATTATAGTCTTTAAAGGGGTGAGTTTTATGGCTTGTGAATTATATCTTAATAAAGCTGCTGTTGTAAAAAGAGAAGGGGCTGAGGTATAACTCAGTGGTAGAGTGCTTGCCTCACATGTGCAAGGCCTTGAGTTCAATCCCCAGGACCATAAATAAATAAATAAATAAATAAATAAATAAATAAATAAATAGAAGGTGAATCCAATAGTTTTAATATTTGAAAGATATCTCAATAGTTCTAATATGTGAATATCTAATATCTGAAAAATACTTCTAGACATTCTGGGGTAACACACAGGAAATTATTAAATACATAAAACTGAAAATGTTTTTAAAATTAAAAGTGGTGCCATATGACATGGCATACATCTGTGATCCAGCAGTTTGGGAGGGTGAGTCAGGAGGATTGCAAGTTTGAGACCAGAAGCAGCCTGCACAATGTAGGAGCTGGGGGTGCAGGTCAGTGGTAGAACACTTGCCTAGTATGTGCAGAGCCCTGGGTTCAATCACCTAGTACTGAAAAAAAAATAGTCATGAATATAGATATTGTGAGAACCTTTCAGATTCTGAACAGTATGAACAGAGACGTGGTATGCCAAATTCATCTGGTACAAACTAATTATGCCATCACAACAAATGGGAAAAGACCCACACCAAACTTACAACATTGTATAATTTGAAAATCTTTGGAATAAAGAGAGAAATCCTTCAGTGTGTCATCTAGAGAAGAATTATTCAGTTGCAAATAAGCAGTCAAGAGTATGATAACACTGGACTTCTGAAGAACAACGCTTAAGAAAGAGGTAGAACATGGTATGGAAAATACATTCAAAATTTTGAAGAGAACTGATTTTGCCAAGGCTGTATGGACCCACACGTGAAACTTGATTTGGATTTCAAGACAGATGATGCCATCTGCACACCAACAGGGTGTGGAATGGTTTGTTGTTGTTGTTAGGTGCCATCAAGTCAGTGTCTGACTCATAGCAACCCTACATACAACAGGCAAAACAGTATTGTTAGTGCTTCTCTGCTATTCATAGGGTTTTCAATGGTTGATTGTTTTTTGGGAGTGGGTTGGCGGGTCCTTCTTCCAAGCCTACAGCACCTGGTGTTCCTAGGCAGTGCCCCATCCAAGTACTAACCAGGTCCAACCCTGCTTAGCTTCCGAGATCTGATGAGATTGGATGCCACCATGGTATGGCTCAGGCATGGAAAGGTTTATTGTTGGTATAATGTGGCTTTCTGGAGAGAAAGGTGGCTCCCAAGCAGAACTAAAGGTGACTTGAGGAAGCAGGGAAAGGAGACTGGCCTGGGATTTTTATACTGGTTTCTCAAGTGCATTAATGTCGTCAACCATTGCTGAAAGATGGAGCACTAGAGCTTTCTTATAAGCTCACCCAGCTATTGGGCAGAAGGGAGGAGAAAACAGGTTTAAAAACTGTCATACATCAAAAAATGGAATCAGTCTCTTGAATATACTGACCTAGAATTCTGTACTCAGCCAGACTATCACTTACGTGTGAAGATAGCATAAAGAAATTTTTAGTTAGCCCTTCTATGCACTTTTACTCAGGAGATGAAAGTAGTACTCCAAGAAAAACAGGAAGTAAACCAATAAAGAAGAAATGGGATCCAGAAATCAAAGTCTCTAGTACAGAAAACATGTGAAAGATTTTCTAGGATAATGATAAAGGGAGATCTGAAGGAGATACTTGTGCAGCATGTCTAGAGGACAACCAGTCTAAAATTGAGCAAGAAGATTATCAAGTAGCAATACTTCTTTAACAAATAAAAAAGGAAAAAAGAAATAAGGATAGAAGGGGAGAGAAAGTGAAGGAAGAAGGGAAGGAAAAATTAACAGATAACCTGGTATTTTTGGAAAGTATTGAGAAGAAATTTATACTTTTGCAAAAAGTTAGGAAATACTCTTAAATGCCTAGAAAACCAATTTTAAAATTAGGTTGTTGTTGTTGTTGTTAGGTGCCGTCGAGTCGGTATCCGACTCATAGCGACCCTCATAGGGTTTTCAATGGCTGACTGTTTCGGGATTGCATTGGGAGTGGATTGCCAGGCCCTTCTCCCATTTTTGCGGTGCTGGGAATTGAACTCGGGACCTCAGAGACTGCAGCGCAGCGCTCTACCCACTGAGCTAAATCCCAGCCCCTAAAATTAGGTAGTAAGTTAAAAAACAAAAACTTGTGGTAATAAGTTATGAATATAGCTCATAGCACATGACTCAACTATGAATACATTTGAGCAGTCATAATAATAGAAATGTTGAATACATTTAACTTATAAATATAAAAGAGGTGACTACCCAAAGAAACAGAGTAGAAAGTTATGATGGGGAGATATAAGAGATTGTAGTTTTTAGAGGCCAAAGGCCAACAGCCTTAAAATGTATATAAATTGATAAAAATGTGATTTTAAATTCATTTACTTCTAACTTGTGACACCAGGAACAACCTCCCACTGATACAGCATGAACATTTATTTATTCTTTTCTCTACCCAACTACCCAGATGGTGAGTATAGGGCTTGCCTTATTCCTGAGCCTGCCTTGAGTTCTAGGGCTTAATGAAAGGGAGAGCTCTGCTGTGAGTTGTATTCAGGAAATTTTGAGAAATGGAACCAAGATAGATATAGCAACATGAGTGGAGAAATGAAGACAGAGCGAGAAGAGTTAAAGGTAGCAAGGGCAGGGACAGATCACTCTAGGGCATTGAGAGTAGGGGAAGCAAATGATGCTCAGAGAGATAACCTACTTTTGACAGCTAAGGAGGTAGAAACAGATGATAGATTGGGTCAATCAATTTAAGCATTGCAGTCATGGCTGGAGGAGGTGAACAAGATAGGAAGCAGTTGTCATCTTTAATAACAGAGTTGGAATAGGGGAAAATGTTGTCGTAAGGTTAGTGAAGAAGAACAAAGAACTAGTTGTCTTAGGTAGGAAACATTATAGAGACAGGCATAACATTTCCGTGGCAGGAGACACCAGATACTCAGAGCAGTGCTTCCTTTTGATCCTTTACTTTCTCAACCCTACTAATTTTTAACAGTGTTGACTTCTGTCTTGTTAATGCTGACGAAATGTAACAATGTGTGGGGCAAATACTACCACTGAACCATACTCCAGCCCTTGTTTTGTTTTTACACATGGATATCCATTTATTCTGGCACAACTTTTAAAAATACTATCCTTCACTAAATTGCCTTTACATGTTGATCAAAAGTCAGTCACTTACACATGAGTCTTTTTGTAGGCTGTCTATCCCAATCCTTTTTTCTGTTTGTCTATGTGTACATTCATTGTTTTTTAGATGAAATAACTAGGCTCATCTTTCCTCTCCTCAGCTAGTGATTTACTTATACATAGAATTTGAATTTTTGAGCGAAGAGTCACAACTGAACCAAAGTAAAAAAGGAATAAGTATGTAATTATGAAAAGCAGTGGAGGAAGACTATAATGCATTTATCAACATCAAAACAATCATTTTCAATTGTATGTGGAATCAATTTTACATTCTTTGTATACAATTGCATGTATATTTCTACAAACATGAATTATTAGGATTTCAATTTTTTTCTTTTCAAACAATTTACCATTTTTTTTTCTGTAGGACTAAGTTTGCCACACAATATTTCCAATTCTCTCCTGAGCTGTTCAGTCACAGAGTCTTATACAGAATACAAGAATGTTGAAGAGAACTTCAGTAGCTTTTCATCACCTGAACTATTCAGAAGATCAGATTCTTTGGGTGAGAATATAATTTCATCCTTAATTTGCTCTACTATAAAATTGTTCCTTTGTCCATAAATCTTCCAATGAATAGATGTTCCTTTTGAGAAGAAATATTTATTCCTTACCAACACCTCTGTCTCCTGATCATTACCACTGTATTTCATGATTTAGTCACATAGGACTATAAAGAAAAAGCACTCTGGTCAGGGAAGGATGAAGAAATGTCATTTAGCACTTGCATGTAATACATATCCAATTATTAATCAATTGTGAACATAATGAATGTGTGCTTGTTTTCTTGAACTATATCTTAAATTTCATATACTCCTTTTTTTTTTTTTTTTTGGCTCTTAACAAATGCTGACCTAAGAAGCTAAGTCCTGGCTTGAATTTTCTCTATAAATCAAGATATTTACATTTATTATACTTATAAGTAGAACCTTTGGTTGGTGATAGCCTATTGAACACATATTTTTCTCTACTACTTTCTGCAAAGGCAGATAGTACTCTTTTGTTTTAAAAAACATAAACCCATAAGGACAAAGTGAATTGGAAAGAAGAAAGTACAAAGTTTGGAAAGCTAGAGATCAGATGGTCTGATACACCAGAACTGAGAAAGATGAGTCCTAAATCAACAATGTGAACACCACAGAAACAAGCCAGTTTGTACTACACTATCCTAGAAAATCTTACAATTTGACTGCACCAAATACTTGTACAAATGTATGTCAAAAACATGACAGAATACCCATGTCTCTTTTAGCACTATTCATAATAGCTAAGATAGGGAATCGGCCTAGGTGTCCATTGAAGATGAATGGGTAAGGAAAACATGATGAACAACACTTCATACCATAAAGGAGAATGAAATTATGTCATTTGCAGGAAAGTGGATGGTGGACTTGGAGGATATAGTGGTAGTAATAAGCTAGAAATAAGCTAGACATAGGACAAGTATTGAAACTTAAAAAGAGACTATTAGAAAGGTTTGGAAAGGGACTTAGGGGAGGGAAAAGAAAGAGAGGAATGGCAAGAGATTTTAGAGAGAGGGTGGACACAATCAAGGTATAATATATGCAAGTATGAAAATGTCACAGTGAAACCCATTAATCTGTATAATTAATATGCATTTATAATTTTTTGAAATGTCAGATGTGGTGACCATTTCTTTCTTGAAAAGGGGGCTTTAGGTGTATTCTTTTTTAGTTTCGTTCTTTTGTTGTATTTTTGAGACAGGTTCTTGGTATATAGCCCAGGCTGACCTCAAACTCATGATCCTCCTGCCTCTACCTCTTGAGTGAGAGATTACCCAAAGACTTATTCTTTGGGATGTGTGGGATGTTTGGGAAACAAAGTACAATGTAATGGAGGACACTAAGCACTGTTAATAAGCACTGTTAATAGCAGACCTACTGTGATATTTTGAAATGTTGGTTCCTATTATTCATTCCCCTGAAGATATGTATGCATATATATATATGTGAACATATATATATATGAAGATATATGTACACACACATATATCTGAAGATATATACATATCTGAAGATATATATATACATATATATGAAGACATATATATATATATGTATATATATATATATGTATGTATGTATGTATCTCTTTGTTGTTAGGAGCTGTCGAGTTGGTGCTTGATTCATAGCGACCCTAAGTACAACAGGTAAAACACTATAGTTAGTGCTTCTCTGCTATTCATAGGGTTTTCAATGGCTGATTATGTTTTGGGAGTGGGTTGCCATGTCCTTCTCCCAAATATCTTAATTAGCTTCTGCTTTTTCTATGAATCCTAGAATGAGAGATACAAAGTAGATCAGCTCCAGGCATACTTTTCACAGATTTTTTCCAGCTGATTTTCAGACCTGAAATCCGAAGCAGATCTACCTGATCTAACCAATACACATGGGAACAATACTTAAATTTTTGTTTTGTGCCTCTGAAATTTTGGAGTTGTGTCCTATACACTAAAAGCTGACTGCTACACATTCTGTACTGAAAATAGGGTAGAAAACATTTAAATGTCTGCCCTAAATTGTGAGACCTGCTCATGCAATCCTTATTTTCACCCCAGCCCAACATCCCATTTCTCTCCTCAGTGTCCAGAATACTGCCACACAGACATGAATCTTATAGGTAGGAAAATGGAAGATTTATATCAATATGTGTGTGTGTCACTGGAAATCAAACCCAGGGCCTCATACATGCTAAGCAAGTACTCTACCCCTGAGCTATACCTCCAGCCCACTGGAAGATTCTTTTCTGAGGACCATGAGCAGTTACAAATAAAATATCTAAAGAACTGATTAATTCCTTCAATGAAGCTGACTAGTCAGAACACTCTACAGTGAAGCCAACTATGTGAGAAGCCCCACCTAGGCCAAAGGGATTATAGTTACCCTTTTTGGGCCCCCATTTATTGATTGTGGAGATTGGATGCAGGGCCTTGTGCATTCTAGGCAGGTAGTGCTCTATCACTGAGCTATATCCCTAGTCCTTGAGGCCCCTTTTAAATATGAACAGAAAGCCCAAGATCACCAGACAGTGATCCTTTAATATTAGAAAAGCCTCTAAAATTAAAAATAAAGAATAACACAAAACAAAAATACAGTATTATATCAGCAAGATGTTGAAAACCCTCTAATCTCCCCACCATGGATTCAATAGCAACAGGTGGACCAGTTCTGTTTGTGGGAATCAAAAATCTAGTTGAGGGGCTCTTGCACCATAGGAAAGCATGAGATCAGCATTATTGAAGCCAGAAGGGTAATCTGAGATACCTTTTCACTAAAATCCCTACCCTAGAACAGCACCATATAACTTGAGGAAATGTTCAGCTCTCTGATGAGGTAAAGGATAGAAAGGACTATATCATACATCCAATGTTCAGCACTTTTGAGGATGCCTGAGGGACTGACTTTCATCTTACTCTGTTTCTAAGATCAAAGATAATTGGTCTAGCATGTAAGCATTTGACATAGCCCCTCTACCCAGCTCAGTTGAAAGGAAATGGGCATCTACCCCCCCCAGATCCCAGCTTATCCTTGGGGACAGAAGGAGTTGGACTGTGTGTCTGGTATTCCAACTTTTCCAGGGGCTTCTCATGGGACTAACTTTTGTCTCAGAAGAGGCCTTGGCATACTTAAAATAAGTGACGACTGGTAAGCATAAAGACATTGGTTTAGACTAACACAAAGATTTGAGAGCCTCCACAGTCTATGGCTGGGCTGATCAGTGGTGGTCTTCTCTTATACAAGATCAGTCCGTGAGACTAGGATAGGTCTTTTTTTCTGATGTGCAGATACCAATACCAAGATGCAAAGAAAATGAAGAAACAGAGAAACATGGTCTGACAGGAACAAGATAAATCCTAGAAACTAATCCTAATGAAATGGAGATATATGAATTATCTGATAACTAATTTAAAATAATCATCATATAGACACTTATTAAACTCAGAAGAACAATGCATGAAGAAAGTGAAAATTTCAAGGAGGAAAATTTAAAAGAACCAAACAAATCTTGGAACTAAAGAATATGATATCTGAAAATTTCAGTAAAGAGGTATATTGAATAAAGAGTCAGTAAACTCAAAGATAGGTCATTTATAATCATGCAATCAGAGCTGGGCATGGTGGTGCATGCCTGTAATCCCAGCTCTTGAGAGGCTGAGGCAGGATTGATGCAAGTTCAAGGCCAGCCTGAGCTACACAGTGGGACCCTGTCTCAAACAAACAAACAAAAAAATGAACATAAAATCATGCAGTCAGCTGGACACAGTGGTGCACACCTATAATCTCAGCAACTCAGGAAGCAGAGGCAAGAAGATTGCAAGTTCAAGGCCAGAAACAGCCTGTGTAATTTAGCAAGACCATGTCTCAAGATAACAAAATTAAAAAGGAGCTAACAGTGCAGATTAGTGGTAGAGTGCTTGCAAAATATGCACATGGCCCTGGGTTCAACCTCCTAGGACTACAAATAAACAAAATAAACAAAATCATGCAGAGAACAAATTGAAAAATTAATGGAAAAAATCTTAGGAGACTTTCAGGACTCTTTTAAGTAGACCAATGAATGCAAATGGGAGTCTCAGAAAAGGAGAAAAAGGGCAAGAAAACTTATTCAGAGAAACAGTGGCTAAAAATATTCCAGATCTGAGGAATGAAATGAACATCCAGATTTAAGAATCTCAATGGACCCAAATAATAATTCAGGAAATCTACACTGAGATACTCTATAATCAAATTCTCAGAAGTCAAAGGCAGAGAATTTGTAAAGCAGCAAGAGAACAATGATTTGTCACATACAAGGGAACTTCTATGAAACTATCATTTGATTTCTCAACAGAAACCTTACAGACTAGAATGGGAGTGAGATAAAGTATTCCAAGAAAAATTGTTGCCAGTATGTAGCTCAATGGTAGAATACTTGCCTACCATGCAGAAGGCCCTATGTTTGATTCATAGTACCATAAGAAAACAAAAAACTTCTAGGCCAGGCATGGTGGTTCATGCCTGTATTCCCAGGACTTGGCAGGCTGAGGCAGAAGGCTCATGAGTTTGAGGCCAGCTTGGGCTACAAGATCCTGTGTCCATTAAAAAAAAAAAATTATCAACCAAGAATGCTGTACTCATCCAAAATGTCTTTTAAGAATGAAGTAGAGATGAGGATTTTCCCAGACAAAAGCTGAGGGAGTTCAGCACCACTAGACCTACCTTACAAGAAAGGCTAAAGGAGGGGCTTCAAGCTGAAACTCAAGGACATTAAGGAATATGAAATTCATAAAGGTAAATATGTAGACAAATAGAAAGTACTATTGTACTATAATAGTGGTGTGTAACTCACTTTTAATTCTAATATAGAAGATAAAAGTGTTAAAATTATATAAACATGATAGTGGGTACACAATGTAAAATATACATCATGAAATCAGTAACAAAATGTGGAGAAGAAGTAAAAGTGTAGTTTTATACACAGTTGAAATGTAAATGTCATCAGCTTAAACTATTATAACTATATGAGGTTTTATTAAGTCCCTTGGTTACACTAAGAAAATACCTGAAGAAGATATACAAAAGAAATAGAAAAAAAGAAGATATCAAAGCATATCAATACCAAAAATAAAAATAAAAATAAGTGAAACACGAAGGAAGGCAGCAAGAGAGGAGAGGGAAAAAGAACTAGAAGACAAAAAACAACATTGAACAAATCAAAATAGTAAATGTACTTATTAATAATCACTTAAAATGGATTAAGCACCCCAACCAAAAAACAGAGTAGGTAAATGAGCCAACATATCTGTCTATGAGAGACTTACTTTAGGTTTAAGGACACATATACCCTGAAAGTGAAGAGGTAGAAAAAGATACACAAATGGTAACCAAAAGAGAGCAATGGTGTCTATTTACATATATTAGACAAAATAAATTTTAAACAAACTGTCAGATACAGAAGGACCATGTTGTTGTTGTTGTTGTTAGGTGCTGTCGAGTCGGTATCTGACTCATAGAGACCCTGTGTACAACAGATGAAACACTGTTGTTGTGCTTCTCTGCTACTCATAAGGTTTTCAATGGCGGATTTTTTGGGGGGCAGAGTGGGTTGCCAGGCCCTTCTCTCAAGCCTACCACTCCTGGTGTTCCCAGGTTGTCTCCCATCTAAATACTAACCAGGCCCGACCCTGCTTAGCTTCTGAGATCTGACAGGATCTGACGCCACAGTGGTACAGCTGCAGGCAGCAGACTTAATATCATTAAAATATCCATCTACCCTAGCAATCTATAGGCTTAATTAAATCTCCATTGATATCTCAGTGGTACTTTTTACAGATATAGTAAAGCAACTCTGAAATTCCCTTGGAACCACAAAGGACCCTGAACAGTCAAAATAATTTTGAGAAAGAATGAAGTAGGAGACCACACTTCCTGATTTCAAAATATATTGTGAAATTACAGTAATTAAAACAGTATGTTACTGTCATTGTGTCATCAAAACAGTATGGCACAGACATAGAGCAATAGAAGAGAAGAGAGAACCCAAACATAAACCCACATATATATGGTCAAATGGTTTTTTTAATAGTGCCAATAATACACAATGAAGAAAAGATCATCTCTTTAATAAATGCTTTTAGTAGAACTGGACATCTACATGCAAAAAAAATGAAATTGGACTTTTTTTTTTTTGACAGTGCTTGGTTATTGGACCCAAGGCCTTGCACGTACTTCTTGCAAGTACTCTACCACTAGACTGCACCCCTAGCCCATTTTTAATTTTTTATTTTAAGTCAGGGTCTTGCTAAGTTATGCAGGCTGCCACTGGCCTTGAACTCACAATCTTCCTACTGCCACCTCCCAAGTCACTGGGATTATAGACATGTACCACTGTGCCTAGCTTAAAATTGGACTTTTATATCCTATCATACACAGAAATCAACATAATAGGAGTTCCAGAAAAAAGTTTATGAAAAAAAGGGAAGAAAATTATCAAAGAAATAATTCAGCATTTTTTGGACCTAAAGAACATGAATTTCCATGTTAAAAGTACCACAGTGTGCCTAGTGCACATGATGAAACAAAGTAGGGCATTATGAAACTTCAGAATATGAGGGAATGGAATACATTTACATAATTTGGTGGAGTTTGAAATTACATAGATGAAAAGCATACAGAAAACTAAACCAATGGGGGAAAAACACATCTACCACAGGAAAAACAAAAGGTGGTCATGGTATATCACAAGAGTAGCATTTTTATAGTATTTTATCATCATAATGTCAGGAATGAATATCTAACTGAGTATGCAGTATCACAGTATGGAAATGGAGCAATGAGAAAGGTGGGGATGGGAATGTAATAGGGAACAGCTCCATTTTCCTATAGTAGAAGTCAGTTGTTGTTAGGTGCTGTCAAGTCATGTCCAACTCATAGCAACCCTCATAGGGTTTTCAATGGCTGATTGCTTCAGGATTGCCTCAGGAGTGGATTGACATGTCCTTCTCCCATTTTTGCAGTACTGGGAATTGAACTCAGGCCCTCAGAGACTGCAGAGTGGCACTCTCCCAACTGAGTTGAATCCCAGCCCTGTGGAAGTCAATAGAAAGCTTAAAACTGATAACAAATAATAGCAGAATAAGTATGCCACTTAGTGATGTGATATTTAATGGGATATAGAGGTACACTATACATAAAATATCAGAGTCAACCAGTTACATCTATGTTGCCTCTCAGATCAATAATCTTTATGGAGCAAAAATCTAGGAAGGAACACAAGGAGGTAAAACTGGAATACAACACAGGCTTATTTCTTATCTTAATGCTATTAAGACTTGTCTTTTTGTTCTGTCACATCCACAACCTTCAAGTACCATAGTTTGGAATTGACTGGGGCCTGAAATTGAGGGAGAAAAGAAAACTTGATACTTTGTAGGCTTGTTCAAAGTTTTATGGCATTTCTTTCCCTGCTTTTTAGACTGGGAATGTCCTAGCTTGGAAGAACACATGCAATGTAAGAACTCCACTCTTTTGGACACTAGTAAAGCAGTAATGATAGAGAAAGCATCACAGTTTTCAAACCTCTCTGCAATCTTGGGTGAGTTTTTACTTCATTTTGCTCATGTCACAGGGGAAGAATCCCTCAATTAGGCTGAAAAAACAAAATATTTTTCTCCTGAATGATTTCTAAACTAAGCTCATCAATTGGGATTGCCTTTGGCTACAAATAATATCTAATAATAGCTTAAGAACATATGAATTTACTTTTTATAACTTTTTATTTTGAACTAATTTAAGACTTACAAAAAAATTATAAAACTAGCTCAGAGGGTTCCCTTATACCTTTTCTCCCACCTTTCCCTGATGTTATCTTCTATAACTTTAGTACAATGATCAGAACCAGGATGTTAACATTGGTGGAAAACTATTAACAAAATTATAGGCCTTATTTAAATTTCATTTGTTCCCACTAATGTCTTTTCTTCGTTTCAGAATTCTAATCAGGATCCCTTATTGCATTTGTTATTTCTCCTTAGTCTCCTGCATATGTAGCAGTTCCTCCACCTTTCATACTCTGGATACTTTTGTGTAATGCCCCTCAGTTTGGATTTGTCTCAGTCTTTTTTCTTGATTGGAATGAGATCATACAATTGCACCCTTCACAGTACATAATATCATATCAAGGAGTTCATGATACCATTATTTCCTATTGTTGATGATGTTAAATTTTATCACTTGGTTAAAGATAATGTTTTCTGAGCTTCTCCATTGTAAATTTAGTATTTACCGTTATAATTAATACCATATCAAAATAATATAATTTGAGACGCTGTAAATCCTGTTTCTCCTTAAACTTTCACTCACTGATTTCAGCAGCCATGAGAGGAACTGGTTGGCTATAATTGTTATTATTGTGGTATTTGGTATAGTGGTATTTGTTCAGTGATGACTCTTTGTTTCACTCTTTCCTGCTACATGTTTTAATTATAATTTTACTGTAATAGAACTATTTATTTTGTGTCACTTATTTAATTTATTATATCAGCATAGACTCAAAGATATTCATTTTATTCTCTTGGTTGAAATTCAATACCTACTTATTTACTTATTTATTTAGTTCTAGAATATAAATTGTTTCAAAAATATTAACCCAGAACCCTGTGAGAAACATAGTTACTAAATTAATTATAGCATTTATGTACAATTCCTTTTGTCTTTAGCATAACAGTATCTACTCAAAATACTATTTTTCCAAAGTTACATAAGTTAGTTGTTTTCCCCCAATTCCCACAGTGTATGTGTTTTATTCACTTGTATATATCAGTATATTAGTTGCTTTGGAATTCAGTTTTGGGGTTACCTGTTCTCTTTGCTTTTTTTAATTATTTATTCAGAGGATATGTGAAATATTTCTAACATTCTAAGAGTCATGGTTATAAAAAAGTATTGTTAGAAAATTAATATGTACTCCTCCTTCTTCCTGGCACCCTATCTTTTCTCTTCTTTTTCCCTCTTTTTCATCCATTCCCTGTAAGTAACCAATCTCTTTAGTTTCTACTTTGTTTTTGTTGTTGTTAGGTGCTGTTGAGTCGGTATCCGACTCATAGTGACCCTCATAGGGTTTTCACTGGCTGAGTGTTTTTTGGGATTGCCTTGGGAGTGGATTGCCAGGCCCTTCTCCCATTTTTGCGGTGCTGGGAATTGAACTTGAGACCTCAGAGACTGCAGCGCAGTGCTCTACCAACTGAGCTAAATCCCAGCCCATAGTTTCTACTTTACCCTTCCTGTATTTCTTTAGTACAAATGAGCAGATACCTGTGTTTCCTTATGTCCTCTTATTTGTTACGTGAACTATAGCACACTATACAGCTACTCTTTTTCACTTTGCTTTTCCCACTTGGCAGTATATACTAGAAATCTCTATGGGTTTACATATTGCTTTCTCACATTAGTACTCTACTATGGGGATGTGTCTTTGTTTATGCAACCACTTTCTTGTGAATTATTTAGGTTTTTTCCCAATATTTTCCCACTACATATAGTGCTGCAATGAATAAACTTATGATATATATTTTCATATTATTGGTGGTATATTTTCAAGGCACATTCCCAAAGGCAGGATGTCTGGATCAAATGAGAATAGTGCCAAAGTTTTCTCCAGAAGGGATATATCAGCTTGCATTCTCAGAAGCAAAATATGAAAGTGCTTCTCTCCCCATATCTTCACCAACAGAATATTATTCAATTTGTGCTATCCTAATAGGTGAGAAGTGGTATCTCTGTTACTTGAATTTGTACACACAGTGGCTGCAGCAATGGGCTGAAGCATAAAGATCATGTACATGGTACAGTGTTGGGTAATGTTTTATTCTGTTGTACATAGGGTTGCTGTGAATCAGACTCAACTTGATGGCACTTAGTAACAATTATATGTGAGTTTAAACATTTTTCATATGCTTTTATTTATTGATTAATTTTTTTGGTGCTAGGGATTAAATCTAGGGAGCCTCAAGCATAAAAGCAAGTGCTCTACCACTGAGCTACACCCCCAACCCCATCTCAATTTTTAAGAGTTCTTTACATACTAAGAATATTGGCTTTTTATCTCTAATATGGGTTCAATTCCCAGCACCCCTCAAACAGGAGAAGGATGCGGCAATCTACTCCCAAAGCAATCCCAAAACAATCAGCCATTGAAAACCCTCTGAGGGTCACTATGAATTGGACCCAACTTGAAGGCACCTAACAACAACAGCATAAGTGGGGGTAATAAATTGGTGGACTTGAATAAATTTGTGAATATTTTCTCACAGTTTGTCAGTTATTTTTTTGCTTATGGTACTTTTTACCATGCAAAAAAAAAAAAAAAAAGTATTGAGTTTGCTTTTTCTTCTGTGCTGGTCCAGAGCTAGTGTAGCCCCTCACAAATAACATCAAGATGCTAGGCCCTTTATATTTTTCTGCTACCTATGGTGTTGGCTTGTTTTCCTGTAGTTGTATGGTGCTTGCTAACTCTCAGGCTTTACAGCCACATTCCTAGCAAAAAGAATGTGAAAGGGCATTAGCTGTGCATATGTCCTTTTATCAGAAGGGCAAAAGCTTTCACAAGGATTCTTTAGCAGATTTTTATTTAGATCTGTTAGCCAGAACTGGATCATATATTTATACGCTACCAGAGAGGCTGAGAAACAAAGTATTTTTGCTTTCCTAACCACTGTCATGATAAAAGGCAAAGGAAAAATGGAGAGAAGGAGGAGTAATGTGTGTTGTCAACCCACCTAGTAGAGCCTGCCACTAATCAGGGAGAATATCAGTTAAAGAACTCAAGGCTGGGTAAGGATCTTTTTTGGGACAATCTATAGCTGCCTGGATGGCAACAGTTTGAAGGCCTTTTCTTTTGTTATTTAGATGGACAACTTCTTTGCTGATTGATATCAAATACTCAAAGAAGCAGCCTGTCCCTTTAGCAAGTGTTTTGGTTAGGTTCTTTGTCTATAAAAAAATTTTACAAAAAGCCTAACTCAAACCATATTAGGATTTTTTCTTTTTGCTAGTGGGTAGCTGAACCCAGGGCCTCACACATACTTTGTAAGTGCTGTACCACTGAGCTGCACTCCTAGAACCCCCTTATAAATTTTTTTTATCTTGACAATAGGGTCTCAGTAAGTTATGCAGGCTGCCTCTGGCTTCTGACTTACCATCCCTCTGACTCCCTCTCCTGAGTTGCTGGGATTACAGGTATGCACCACTGCACCTGGTTTATATTAGGTTAAAAAGACAATTTATCACCACATTCCTGAAGAGTCCAGCAGTGAATCAAATGCATGTGCAACTTGATCCAGAACTTCAAATTCTATCAATAGAACCTAATTCCTCTCCATCTGTTAGCTCAGGATCCTTTGTGTTAGTTACATTATCAGCCATGTCCCTTCATACAGCATTTCTTTCTAGCCCCAGGCTCATATAATCACAGCCTCAAATCCAATTAGAAAAGTGTTTTTCTTTCCCAACTATTTGAATAGAAGTCATAGGCTTTACACATTGACTTGACTTAGTTATATGCCTATCCCTGAACCAGTCATTTTGGCCAGAGAGATGCAGGGCTCTTACTTGATTGAATTTTAGGCTATTCCTGGACCATCAGAAGATATATATCAGGGGATTGCTATCAGAAAAAATAGAGAACACATACTAGATTATAATACTAGATTACATACTAGATATAGTATCTACTATAGTGTTCTGTGTTTGGAGAATCTCTCTCTCAAGAAAATACTTCAAATGTGCATTCATTTCATCTCTTCTTAACTGTTGAGATTTTAAAATTCTAACCTAAGCTAAATAAAGTGCTATAGCTGCTAAAGGATGCAACTTCCTCAGAAGACTATTCCCATGGTTCTTTAAATTTCTAGTAATATCCTAGTGTAACTGAGGTAGTAAAGTGTAGAGTGGGAGACAGTCCCTTGACTAATCAACCTACTAGTATGCATATTTGGGCTGGAATTTATCACAGTTGGTAGAGCGCTGCTCTGCGGTCTCTAAGATCCAGGGTTGCTTCCCAGCTCTATAAAAATGGGAGAAGGATGTGGCAATCCACTCCCAAGGCAATTCTGAAACAATTGGCCATTGAAAATCCTATGAGGGTCACTATAAGTGGGACACACTTGACCACACCTAACAACAAGAAGTATGCATATTTAGATATTTGATACTAGATTAAGGACCATGAGATCTAAATTCCACATAATCTGGCTGTTAGTTTTATAAGTCGGTCAATTTTTATTTTTCTTATATGTAATGTGGGGACAAAAAATTGGTATATTTAACTGAAAGGATTATTGTAAGAATTCTAAGAAAATCGTTGTAAATGATGTAATTTTAAAGAACTGTCCAAATACATGTGATTCCTGTATCTCATAACGTTCTGTAGCACTACTTTTTTTTTATTAGAAATTTTTAATGTACATCATAATGTGGTTCATTTTGACATGCTTTTCATTGTGACAATTTTCATATATTCAATTTGATAAACATTATTCATATAGGTTACCCCTTACCCTCCCCTGTGCTTCCCCCCTCCCCTCCTTCCCATCTAAGTTTCCCATCCAAGTCTTCTCTATCTTTTACTTAGTAGTATTTTTCTATATGTCCTTGGGTTCCAGTTCTGTTTAAGATAGAAACTTTTCCTATAGTTGTCTTTGTTTTTATCTTGTTAGAACAATTACATGCAATTTCTAGTCCATTTATATTGACATCATTCTTATCTTCCCTCACCCCCTTTTATTATGATCTGACCTTTGAGTAGGATTTTTCCTTCTTGTAATTTTGAATCAGCTCCCTCATATGATTGAGAACATGTGTTGTTTCTCTTTCTGAGCTCGTGTTCATTCACTTAAAATAATTTTCTCTAATTCCATCCATTTTGCTGCGAATGAGCTTATTTCATTTTTCTTGATTGTTGAATAGTATTCCATTGTGTACATATACCATAGTTTTTTTATCCATTCTCCTGTTCAAGGGCACTTTGGTTGATTCCATATCCTTGCTATTGTGAAAAGCGCTGCATTGAACATGGAGATGCAGGTGTCTCTGTGGTATGATGACCCATCTCCCTTTGGGTAAATTCCCAATAGTGTTATAGCTGGGTCATATGGTAGATCTATTTTTAGTTTTTTGAGGTACCTCCATATTGATTTCCACAGTGGTTGCACCAA
>VMDO01004313.1:35803-129329 GCA_007922755.1 Pedetes capensis | reverse complement strand
ATACCTGATCAGCTGAATATGAGGACAAATACAGAAGATTATCTCCAATTTACCATGAAGAATTTAAGGCACTGACATTTTACACTACATTATCATCAGACACTCATTTTTTCCTTTTTCAATTTGGACTAGCAGGTTTACTGGAGTTATTGTGGTCTTTTTTTTTTTTTTTTGCCTTAATTGAAATTTCAAAAAGTAACAGGTCTTTCAGGAAAATGTCAATTAATATGATGTCCTGTGCTCTTTCTATTACTCTAGCCTGCTTCCTTGTAAATGAAAGTATTCTCTCCCTTCTATTCTTCCAAAGTGGTTGGCAGGATCAAATAAGATAATTCAGATAAACACATTTAAATTTTGAAGTAATATTTAAATATGAGTTAGGTTTTCTTATTAAAAAGTAGTTGGAACTCAAAATCTAAGTGAAGGTGGCAATGCATGAAGAACTTCTGTGTTTTCACTCTCAAAATGTAGTTCACAGCCTCATATCAGAATCATATCAGACACTTTTGAAAAATTCAGAATCCCTAACACACTAATGATACGGCAAATCTGATATCTTTACGCTTATTTTCATCAAGTTTGACAAGACAATCTCAAGTAAAAAGCCCTCCAAATCACTGATTTTGCTTCTGCTTCAGTGAGTTGTAAATATCATTTAGAAGCTATACAGTTCAAGTATATAAGTGAGTTAACTAGTAGACACTTGTAAGAGCTCAAGTGATTTTCAATAGAATGATTATACTACAATATTACATAGACAAAGGGGAGAAATTTCTAATATAAATAAAACATTTACTATAATCTTAGACTCCAAAAAAAAACCACATGAAAATGATTTTAGGAAAGAATCAGAGATTAATTTTTGTATACTGTTTAGATGTGCACAGCCATTCTCCTCAGACTCATTATCTGATGATGATTTGAAAGATGTTGGTGTCCTCTACAATTCCTTTTCATGAATGGATTTGGTTTTAGAGAGAAAATTCCAGGATTTTTTGTGGCACTTGTTAGATAGTTACTTCAAAATTCTAAAATCAATAAAAGAATCAACAACCATCTTAAGATTCTATCTTATCTTTCAATCAGTATTTAGGACACACACACAAAAAGAAGAAAATTACAGACCAATAACCCTAGTGAACATAATGCAGAAATCCTAACAGAATACTAATAAACTAAATCTAAGAGCACATCAAAAAGGCTATTCACCATGATCAAGCAGGACTGATCCCAGGGATGCATGGTTGGTACAATATATAGAAATAAATGTGATATAGTACATCAACAGAAGGAAAATCAAAGCCATATGATATCTCAATAAGCACAGTAAAAGCATCTGATAATAGTCAACATCCTTCTATATTAAAAAAAACCAAATTCTTAAGAAATTTTCTATAGAAGGAATGTACCTCAACACAATAAAAGCTACATGAAGCAAGCCCTCAGCTAACACCATACTGAATGAGAAAAAGCTGAAAGTTCAATCTGTAAAATCTTGATTAAGGCAAGGATAACGGCTTTCGCTACTTTCATTTAATGTTATCCTGTTGTCTCTCATGAGAGCAATCAGTCAAGAAAAAGAAATAAAACACATACAAATTGAAAAAAGTATGTTAATTTGTCACTGTTTATACATGACATGATCTTATATTTAGAGCACCCCAAAATTTCCACCAAGGAAAGGTTAGAAAAAACAAATTTGGTAAAGTTGCTGTGTACAAAATCAATATATAAAAATTCACAGTGTGATCATCCTACCTACAGAGCATGGACAGCATACAGTGCAAGGAAAATTCCACATGGGAGCCTCGAGCTCAGCTTTGCTTCAGAGCACAGCCCTGGCAACCCACCAACATCCTGCTGGTAGAGCTTTTCACAGAGAGAGTCTGGTGAGTGAGCCCCAGGATGGGAAATGTGGTTGGCACTGGCAATGCAGTCTGCCATCTCCCCACTGCAGAAGTCCTGGTTGTGCAGTTTGTGATGGGAATATTGTGTGGTGTGAGGTCTGTGCTGGAGTACAAGCCTCAGATCTACTGGGGGTGACATGCCATCATCCTGTCCACTATAGCATGGGATTGGAGAGTGAACTCTGAAATCAGTGTACTCAGAGAGGGTGGCATCAGAGACTCAACTCCCCACCATCTATTCCTATCCTTTGGGCTGCATTCTCTGAGGAAAGATCTTGGCATATGCAAGCTCTGTGGGGGAGCACAGGCCTCAGAATGACTGGAGGCAACATACCATCACCCTGCTAGTGCAGCACTGGTGGTGCACCCCAAAGGGTGGGTCACTGAGTATACCCTGAAACCTGGTCCAGCCTGAGCGAGTGGCGTGGACGTCCTGCCATCATCCTCATAGGAGGGATGCTGTGTAGAAACCCCTCCCCCATATCTGTTGGCTATCAGGGAGAAAGCATATAGGGAAAGTGTCTTTCTATGTGTGGAATTGAGAAATTTCAAAATAATGCTGTCATCACCACTTAGGAAATTTTATAACAGAGAACAATGAAAATTGGACTATAGTTGGAGGCAACAACAACAACACAACTGAACAATGACCCAGCATGGCTTTCCCTGACAGCAAGAGGCAGGAAGGAGATACTGTGGGGTGCCAGGCAAAGATTCTGTGCTGAGGAAAGTGTGGCAGGGCCCTTTCAGATGGTTGCAGCTGATAGGAGGGAAGGCGGTCAAAGCGGAGGTTACCAGGACTCCAGGGAAGAGGCTGAATGAGGGTCTGTGAGTGTGTGAGTTATTTTTATTTTTTCTTTTTTTTCCAGAACAGACAGTCACCACCCTGATGCCTAGTCCCATTGGAACTGCAAGCTGCAGAGAGGGAAATTGGGGAGTGGAGAGTCCAAGGGAGAGTGAAGAGTAGCAGGCCCTGCTGGTTCCTTGAGCCTAGGAGAACTTGTTCAGAAGAAGGCACATCTGGGGTCTGGTAGGGCTTGTGACATGGAGAAGTAGTGCCATGGTCTGGGGATCCTAAGACACATGGACCAATCGGGGGAATGCAAGGGGCAGAGACAAACTGAGGGGGTAGTGCTGAACACAGAATTTGCAGCAGAAGCTAGGCAGTAGACACTGAGGCTGCAAACCACAGGGTAGGGAGAGAGAGAAAGAAACTCCGGTGACTCATCATTACCCAAATTCAAGGGAATGCTGGGGGGAGAGTCTCTTTACACATGGAGGAGATGGGATCTAGCACCCAGACAAAGCAATGGGAAAGCCTCAGGAGAAGAGCACAAGAAATATGAAAGGACACACTGGACAGGAAGATCCTATAGACCAAAGCACCTCAACAGACAACATCAGAGAAACTGAATTTCTGGAGATGCCTGAAGGACAATTCAGAGCCCTGCTTATAAATATACTAAAAGACCTCAAAGACACCACCATGAAATTTATTGATTCACTGAAAAAAGTTATCTCATTTGGAGGAGAAGTTCTCCAGAGAATATGAAAACAAAAAACAAAAACAAAAATTCAAGTAGAGAACCTAGAGATGCAAGGAAAATTAAACCAACTCAGAATTATGGTAGAGTATTCAGTCTCAAGAATAGATGAAGCTGAAAAAAGAAGAAAAAGTATAAGATATTAATTACTCAGAGCCCAAGATAGATTGATGAAACAACATTAACAAGATTTTCAAGAGATTTCTGTCAAAAGTGGGAAAACAAAACCTAAGAATTCAGGAGGTCCATGAAGGAGCAGAAAACAACACCAAAGAATTAGGAAATTTATTTAAAGAAATATTAGATGAAAATTCCCCAAATCTAAGGCAAGAGCTGGATACCTAGACAATTGAATCATTCAGAACTCCAGAGTAGACAAAACAGATGCTCCCCACAGCACATTATAATTGGAATACTAAATTTAGAGTCCAAAGAATCTATTCTGAAAGTTGCAGGGGAGAAATGCCAACTCATCTACAAAGGCAAAGCCATCAGAATAACATCAGACTTCTCAAAAAACAACATTAAAGGCAAGGAAAGCTTGGACACACATCATCCAAGCTCTGAAAAAGAATAACTGTCGACTAAGATTACATTATCCACCAAAGTTTTCTTTCAAAATACATGGTGAGTACAAGGCATTCCATGATATTGGCTTGTTCAAACAATTAGCTGTCACCAAGCATTACAGAGAATCATCAGTGAAACACCACACAGGGGACATAAGACAACCCCACATACAAGATCAAAGAAATGAACAATAAACATGAGAGGAAATTAAGAATAAAGTAGGTTAAATATGAATCAAAGACCACTAACAAGTACCAGATTAATGCATAATAATAGATACTTCTCAATAATTACTCTCAATGTAAACAGTCTTAACTCACCAATAAAGAGACATAGACTGGCCACTTGGATTAAAAACATAAGCCTTTGATATATGACATCCAAGAGAGACACCTAATCCATAAAGACTATAAATGTTCGAAAATTAAAGGTTGAAAAACAATACACCAAGCAGGGGGAAAACAACAACAACAAAAAGCAGGAGTTGCAATGCTAATATTGGACAGATTAGACTTCAATCCCAAACTAATCAGAAGAGACAAAGAAGCACACTACATATTGCTAAAAGGAACAATCAAGCCCATAACATTACTTAGTATATATTCTCTAAATGCAGGGGCACCTAGCTTCATAAAACAAACTGTACTGGAAATAAAGGAACACATTGGACCAGATACAATAATTATGGGAGATTTCAATACCCCACTTTCACCAAAAGATGGGTCATAAAGACAAATAATCAGCAGAGAAATATTGAAGTTAAGTTGACCATAGACCAACTGGAATTTATAGATGTCTTCAGAATATTCCATTCATCTGATGAGAAATACACATTCTTCTCAGCTCCACATGGAACTTTTACTAAGACAGGCCACATTTTAGTCCACAAACATGGCCTCAACAAATACAAGAAAAGTATAAACCATCCTCTGTACCTTATCAGATCACAACAGAATAAAATTAGAACTCAAAAACAAGAAAAGTTTCATAAATTTTTACAAATTCATGACAACTAAATAATACAATGCTGAGTGATCAATGGGTTATCAAAGAAATTTAAAAATTCATGCAATAAAATGAGGATGAGAACACATCCTATCAAAATTATGGGATACAACAGAGACATTTCTAAGAAGGAAGTTCATAGCCATGGGCATCTTCATCAATAAGTTAGGGAATGCCCAAGTAAATAACTTAATGACACATTTCAAGGCATTAGACAGCCAATAACAAACCAATCCCAAAAGGAGCACTCAGACAAAAATTATCAAGATCAATGCAGAGATATCCCAATTAGAATCTAAAAAGACAAATCAAAGAATTAATGAGACTAAGAGCTGGTTCTTTGAAAAAATTAATAAAATAAATGTCCCTCTAGTCAGTCTCACCAAAGGAAAAAGGCCAATATTGAAAAAATTAGATATGAGAATGGAATTGTAACCACCAATACCAACAAAATCCAGAAAATCATCAGAGAGTACTTCCCCCAAAATGAAAATACAGAATAAACGGATAAATTAACACATATGATTTACCAAAATTAAGTCTGGAGGACATAAGAAATCTAAACAGACCCATTACCTACACTGAAATAGAGGAGATAATAAAAAGCTTCCCAACAAAGAAGAGTCCAGGCCCTGATGGGTTCACAACAGAATTCTATCAACCCTTCAAAGAAGAATTAATACCTATTCTCCTCAAACTATTTCAAAAGGTAGAAAAGGAAAGGGCACCCCCAAACTCATTCTATGAAACCACCATCACCCTGATACCTAAACAGGGCAAGGACACATCTAAGAGACAGAAATATAGACCAATTTCCCTGATCAATGTAGATGTAAAAATTCTCAACAAAATCCTGGCAAACTAAATTCAGCAACACATAAAAAGGATCATACCCTATGATCAAATGGGCTTCATTCCACAGATGCAAGGCTGTTTCAACATATGAAAATCAATCAATGTAATTCAACATATCAAGAGACTTGCTAACAAAAATTACATGATCATCTTGATCAGTGCTGAGAAGACCCTTGACAAAGTGCAATACTCTTTCATGATAGAAACACTGGAGAAGATAGGCATAATAGGGAAATAAGTCAACATCATAAGGGCATAATAGGGAAATACATCAACATCATAAAAGGCCATTTATGATAGACGTATAGCCAATATCATATTACATGGAGAAAAACTGAAGCCATTTTCTTTAAGATTAGGAAAAAGACAAGGATGTCCATTCTCTCCTATCTTATTCCATATTGTGATTGAAGTCCTAGCCAGAGCAATCAGACAAGGGAAAGAAATCCAAAGAATGCAGGTAGGCAAGGAAGAGGTCAAATTATCCTTATTCATGGATGACATTATCCTTGACCTAAAGGATAGGTCACCTCTAAAAAACTTTTAGACCAAATTAACTCCTTCAGCAAAATGGCAGCATACAAAATTAACACTCAAAAATCAGTAGCATTCCTTTACATCAACTGTGAGCAGGAAGAGCATGAAATTAAGGCAACAAGCCCTTTCACAATAGTCCACCAGAAACTTATATATTTAGGAATCAATCTAACAAAAGACCGTAAAGATCTCTACAAGGAAAACTTCACAACATTAAAGAGATCACAGAACATACTAGAAGGTAAAAGGATGTCTCATGCTCATGGATTGGGAGAATCAATATTGTAAAAATGGCTATACTAGCAAGAGAAATTTACAGATTTAATGTAATCCCCATGAAAATTCCAATGACAGACTTTGTAGATATAGAAAAAATAATCAAAAAATGCACATAGACACACTAAAGACCATGTATAACCAACATAATCTTAAGCTGCAAAACCAGTGCAGTCAGGATCAACATTCCTGACTTTAAACTATATTACAGAAATAGAATAGCAAAAACAGCTTGGTGCTGGCACAAAAATAGGCCTGAAGAACCTATTTTGTAGAACAGAATTGAAGATCCAGAGACACATTCACACAACTACAGCTACCTGATCTTTGACAAAGGGGCTAAGCATGCAAATTGGAGAAAAAGATAGCCTCTTCAACAAATGGTGCTGGGAAACTTGGATTTCCTTCTGCAGAAAAATGATAACAGACCGATATCTATCAATTTGCATGAGAGTCATTTTGAAATGGGTAAAAGACCTAACATAAAACCAGAGACCTTAAAACTGTTAGAAGAAAAGGTAGAAAACATTCTCCAACACATAGGCATAGGAAAACATTTCCTTAATAAGACTCCAATTGCTCAGGAAATCATACCAAGAATTGACAAATGGGATTACATGAAATTAAAAAGCTCATGTACAGCAAAGGAAAAATCAACAGAGTTAAGGAAGAGCCCATTGAGTGGGAGAAAATCTTCACATCCTACACAACTGACAGAGAACTAATTTCTAGAATTTATAAAGAACTTAAGAAAGCAAATCCCGACAACAAATAACCCAATACACAAGAAGGCAAAATAATTGAACAGAGAGTTCTCAAATGAAGAAGTTCATAAGGACAAGAAGCACATGAAAAGATGTTTAATATCCCTAGTCATTAGGGAAATGCAAATCAAAATAACTGATATTTCACCTGAATCCAGTAAGAATGGCCAAGATCAACAAAACAAATTGTAACAAATGCTGGCAGGGTTGTAGAGAAAAAGGAATCCTCTTACATTGTTTGTTGCACTGTAAATTAGTTCAACCACTTTGGAAA
Organism: Pedetes capensis; assembly: GCA_007922755.1. NCBI lineage: Eukaryota > Metazoa > Chordata > Mammalia > Rodentia > Pedetidae > Pedetes > Pedetes capensis. The sequence continues at coordinate 121,597 of VMDO01004313.1, read as the reverse complement.
TCAATATGGAGATACCTCATAAAACTAAAAATAGACCTGCCATACAACCCAGCTACACCACTCCTGGGAGTATACCCAAAGGAGACAAATCATCATATCACAGAGACATCTGCATCTCCATATTCAATGCAGTACTTTTCATAATAGCAAGGATATGGAACTAACTAAGGGGCTCATCAGCAGAAGAATGGATAAAAAATTATGTTACATTTACACAATGGAATACTACTCAGCAATAAAATATGAAATAATGTCATTTGTAACAAAATGGATGGAACTGGAGAATAAGTGAATGAACACAAGCTCAAGAAGAGAAATACTAGATATTCTCACTCATATATGGAAGCTGAATGTTACTTAAAAGAAGAAAAAATCCTATACATAAGTTGACATATAAAAATGCAGTTAAACTTAGTGAAGAAGGGACAATGTAAAGAGTATAAAGAAGGTGGGAGGGAACTAGCAAAGGGGAGCGAAGATGTGGGAGATAGGATGGGGAGGAGAATTAATGTAGAAGAACAAAGGGGGAAGGGATAATCTCAATGTAAGTGATGCAACTTTCATGAGAAAAGTAGGGGGATATAACCCAAATATGCATATGAGTTTTAATACATATTAGCTAAAAGTTTCCATAAATCTTGTAAGTTGATAAAAGGTAACCAAAAGTGATGTAATAGATGCATAATGGAAAAAGCCAATGCTATATTATTCCGTACTCCACCAACATTTACCAATAAATGGTGGGAAAAAAATCAGCAGTGTTTCTACATGCCAATAGTGAATTTTCTGAATAAGAAATCAAGAAAGCAGCCCAATTTACAATAGCTTCCCTCTCTAAAAAAATAGGAATACATTTAACCAAAGAGGTAAAAGTTATCTACAATGAAAACTACAACATATTGATTAAACCAATTGAAGAAAAAGAGATATCCCATGTTCCTGGAATAGAAGAATCAATATTGTTAAAATTTCCATACTACACACAAAATGATTTATAGACACCATGCAATTTCCATCTAAATACCAAGACATTCTTCACAGAACTTGAAAAAAACTTCTGAAATTTATAGGAACCACAAAGAATCCCTGAATAACCTAAGCCAGCTTCAGCAAAAGAGAATAAGCAAGAGACTTTGTTCTACTTGATTTAAAAATATACAAAAAAATCTATAGTAATCAAAACTGCATGATATTGGCATAAAACTGACATAGATCCATGAAACAGAATAGAAAGCCTAGACATAAAACTACACATCTACCCCCAAGTGATTTTTGACAAAGGTGCTAAAAACATGTAGTGAGGATAGGATGATTTGTTCAATAAATGGTACTGGGAAAATTGGATGTCCACATGCAGAAACTAGATCTCTATCTTTCAACCTATGAAAATTCAACTCAAAATGGAATAGAGACAAATGTAAAACCTGAAAGTATGAACGTAATAGAAAAAAACACAGGGAAAATGCTTCAGGACATTTGAATGGACAAGAATTTTTTTGAATGAGACCTCAAAAAGCACAAGTAATAATAGCATAAGTGGACAACCTAAAATGTTTCTACACAGCAGAGGACACAATCAGCAGGGAAAACATACACATAAAATGTGAGGAGATATTTGCAAATTATACATTTGACAAGAGGTTAATAACCAGCCTATAAAAGAAACTTAACAACAAGGAATATAATAATGGGGAATAATGGACAATAAATCTAAATAGACACCTCTCAGAAGACAAACAAGGGCCAATAGGTATGTATAAGATGGTTAATGCTACTAATCATGAAGGAAGTACAAATCAAAGCCATAATAAGATCTTGTGTCACTCTAAAATAGTCTCCAAAAGAAAAAAAAAAAAGACAAATTCTGGCAAGTTTATGGAGTAAAGAGGATTCTCATGCACTTAGTGGAAATGTATGTTGATACAATCATTATGCAAAACAGTATAGAATTTCTTCCAAAAAATCTAGAAATAGAATTGTCATATGATCTAGCTATTCCAGTACTGGTATATACCCGAAGGAAATGGAGTCAGTATGTTAAAGAGTCTGTATTCCCTTGTTTAATGTAGCATGGTACACAGTAGCTAAGAAATTGAACCAATCTAGGTGTCCAGCAATAGATGAATGGACAAAGAAAATGTTATACATATACATTATGAAATACTATTCATCCATACAAAATGACAAGTTCCTATCATTTGTGACATGAATTGAACTGGAGGACATTATCTAATTGAAATAAGCCAGGTATGGAAGACTGGTACTATATGCTTTCACTCTTATGTGGAATGTAAAGAAGTTGATCTAACAGATATTGAGAGTAAAATAATGGTTACCAGAGGCTAAGAAGAGTAGGTGGAAAGGAAATCCAAAAAAAGGTTGGTCAATGAGTATGAAATTACATTACAAAGGATAAATAACTTCTGGTACCCTATTGTACAGAGGGTAAATAATAGTAATGATAATGTATATTTCATAAATAACCTAGAAGAAAAGATTTAGATTGTTTTCACCATAAAGAAATGAAATGAGGAGATAGAAATGCTGTCTGTCATTTGAACATTACAGTGTATAAATGTATGGAAACATCCCATGGTACCCTATAAATATGGATAATTTTGTATGTCAAAACAAACAAAAATATTTTTATAAAGAAACTGAGCCTAGAAATAAATCTATAGAGTTCCTCCTGGGTTTCACATTGCCAACACTTTATGAGTTAAACCTCTTATCAATAGCTGAGTTGCATCTCCCGAAGGTCTCATTTAACTTATCTGGGATTGTGCCAGAGAATATTTCTTAACACACCTGGATGCTTCCAACATGTGGGAGGGGTTAGTAAACACTGATTCAAAAGAAACACACTCTATGCAACGTAAATATTACTTACACATATTAGCCTTTTTCTTATCAAGAACACTGAGAAATGAAAATGAAAGACTTGATAGAATATTAAATAAACCATACATAAAGTCACTATTTTGAAAAGGTAGTCATTATAGCAATTTTATGGAGAGGTTTCCATACTCAATCTTTTCAGATGCTTGTCAACTTTCATACATTTATCTCCAGTGTTTACCATGTTGGCTGCACTTAGAAAGGTTCATAAAACTACCAAATCTTGGGATCCATCCCTAGAGATTTCAACTTGTTCATTTTTGGATGATCATTTAGAGTGAGAACCACTAATCTCTACCTTCTAAGTGAGGAAGATGATGTGCAAGCCTGGACAATGACATTTACTCACTGTGTTGTTTGTTATCAACAGGGTCTACTGTAGCAAGGAATTGTTCTGTTTTACAATATGGTTTAAATGGCACTAAGAGAAACCTAAATTTTTGGTTCTTATGGAATTCAAACTGTCTTTCACCTAAACCATAAATGAAAGTACCTGAAAAGAACTTACAGGATCTTATGGAAAGCTCACTCCAGGACTTTCCCAGGGGAAGAAGAGGAAGCCAGGAATCAGCCCGGAGGCTTAGTACCACTCTTTCAATTCCAGGACACACAGCTGGAGGAGTAGTACATGGTGGTTGGGTCAGCACCATTTCCTACCATGTGCCATTTTGGCTGTTCAGTGTTATGTCATCCTCTTTTCCTCTCATATACACATATATTTGTCCCTCACCTCACTTCAATTTTTTCTCTCCCATCTGACTTCCCTCCTTCTCACATTAGACATACTAGTAACATAGATACAACAGAAGTTGTGGTTAACGCATGAGCTCTGGTACCGCTGCCAGAAAACAAATTCCAGGGTTGCGACTTATTCCTTTATGGACTTTTGATGTGTTCCATGTTTCCTTCCTCTACATGCAAAATTAGGATAACTATATTACCTACCATACCTGGTTTAATTTAGATTAAATAAGCTATATTTTAAAGCGATAAAATAGTACTTCCAGATAGTTCTCTCTGTGGCCTTGGACAAACCAAGTGTTTTCTTTTTCCTCAAGAATAATTGTAGAATGTGCAACACTCTAAAATAAGGAGGAACTGCCCAGAATTGCCCAGGCTGTGTTCTAGGACCCGCTAGGAACAAGCTCTCTGTCAAGGCTTTATCCCAGCACGTCACTTTGCCCCTGGGGTATGAAACTTAGTGAAACCTGCTTTCCAGGGTCCCCTGGCTATGGTAGGAGTATAGTATGTGCAGATAGGACTCCACCCACCCCACACAGTTTTCCTGAGCCCTAAGGGACTGGTTTGTCATGAATCTAAAGCTTCTGTTGCCCCTTAATAGCTATCAACTTCATTTATCTTATAATATATGTCAGCTTTCTGCCTCACTAGACTCTGACAAGTTGGTATCCACTGCACAGTGAAGCTGCTGCACAATTATTTCACACAGAGTAAGTGGTTTTTAAATTTCTAGAAAATAATTTCTTCTTTATTCCCTTCAATGAAAAGGAAAGGAGCCACAATTTTATCAATGTCAATTTGCTTTATTTTATCTTCTCATATGGATTATCATATGTATAAATCTTACATCAGTATATTTAATACACCAAAACCTATACATTTCCTCTATGAAGCACTTAGTCATTTAAGCACTTACCATATGCTGAGCCTCGTGCTAGGTTCTGTAGTTTCCTGCATATTCCACTCAAAAACATTGGTAATTACTAAGAAAGTTTTTGCTAAATGATCATAATGTGACTGAGTCTCCATTTTAAAAAATGTGCATATCAGATTTATTTTCCAAAGATGGTTGCAAAAGTATGTTCCATCTAATATGTTCTTCATTAATGTGATTTTCCACTCATTCATTTAAAAGGGGAATTTAAATCTCCTCCTAATCATTTAATCTGGCCTTAAAGACTGGGTTTTCCAATGGGATGTAGCAAATGTCATTTTCTGGGACTTTCATAATTGTTGTTGTTGTTAGGTGCCATTGAGTCAGTATCCGACTCATAGCAACCCTACTTACAATAAGTGAAACAATACTGTTATTGCTTCTCTGCTATTCATAGGGTTTTCAATAGCTGATTGGTTTTTTTGTTTTGTTTCTGTTTTTTTCTTGGGGGGTGGGTGGTGGGGGGCATGGGTTTCCAAGTCCGTTTCCCAAGCCTATAGCACCTGGTGTTCCTAGGTAGTCTCCCATCCAAGTACTAACCAGGACCGACACTGCTTAGCTTCCCAGATCTGACCGGATTGGATGCCACAGTGGTAGGTCTTCCAATTCTCCTTGAGTTCCTTGACACTAATGCTTAGAAATCAAACCACGGTACTGTGGGAAGCTCAATTTACATGGAAAGATCACATGTATGTGCTCTAATCCAAGCCTGAGTTGAGTTACTATGTAACAGCTAGCTTTAATTGCCAGCCATATGACTGAGACCCCTTGATGTCTAGCCCAGTAAGTTTTTCAGATGATTGCAGATCCAGGTAAAGTCTGACTTCAACAGCATGCTACCCAGCTATCTCAACCCACAGAAATATGAAAAATAATAATAATTTGTTTAAAGCATTAAGTTTTGGTGTGCCTTGGTTTGTAGTACGACATAACTAGAGGAACATATAAAGTTATTCCTGTTAATGTCATGTCTATTAATGCTTGTAGAATAAAACATGCTAATTTGAAACATACATATAAATACTTCTCAATAGGAATGGCAAGCATTATCTCAAATTTAGACTACTAAAATATTTTTCAGGGGAGAGTATGCTGCCCCTGACATTGTTTAGAATTGCTGGCAATTGGTTATAATAAGAAGCTTTGATCAGTTTTATCATTGTTGGTAAATTTTCCACAAGTAATATGCCCACCGAACTGCTCACACACTCAGAGGACCATTCCCATATCCAGGCTTCAGTATCCAATTGAGCAAAAATTATCATTAGTAAACAATAAGAGAGGGTGATTTTCTGTCGTAAAAGATGGTGACACTCATTCTTGCTGCTTGGCCTCACACGCAAGTGCAGGTGCAGAAGTACACAACAAAGACAAATACTTAAAGGCCCAGTTTTCTAACCATAGCACAGAAAATGGGAATCCCAGAAAAAGAAATCTCAGAAAGAGAGCTTAGGAGAGTTGACCCTATTAAGTTGTTTATGGACTCTTGGCTCACCTCTAGTCTTTGTATGATCTTAAACATTCTACCAAAGACCTTTGAAACTGGATTTAAAAACATACTATCAACCCAGGGCTGCAACAATCACTGGGTGGCACACTAGCAACAGATTTTAGAGTGTGACTGCAAATTTTGAAGTGAGCTTATATCAAACCACAGCCCTTAGAAAGTCACCAAAGTTGTTAACAAAAATAACATTCTCCATGGAATGTAAATGAAATCCAAAGTCTCACCATATACTATTCAAAATGACCAGAATACAACCCAAAATTATCTGGCATATAAAGAACAAGGAATTTGCAACTCCTGTAGGAAAAGACAATCAACAGATGCTGTATTAGTCTTCTAGAATGCCCTAACAACATACCATAGAGTAGGTATCATGTAACATAAACATTTATCTGCTCATGGTTCTAAGGCCAGAAATCTAAAATAAAGGTACCAGTAGAACTGGGTTTTGGTAAGGGCTCTCTCCTCAATTAGCAGGAGGTCATCTTCTCTGTATATCTTCACATGGTTTTTCTTCTGTTTACACACAGAAAAAGAGGCAAGATGTCTCTTCCTATTCTTATAAGGACAGAGGAGCCGAGCCCTATCTATTCAAGACACTTATTTTTGATCTCATCTCGTCTTTTGATCTCATTTCATCTTCATTGCCTCCTTAATAGCCCCATCTCTAAATACAGATATACCAAAGGGCTCCAGCATACGAATCTTGGGGGACACAAGTCCATCCCCAGCAGATGCCAAATCTGAGATAATATGGATGTTGGAGTTATCTGGTAAAGAGTTTAAATAGCTATTTTTAAAATGTGCCAAGACGTAAGGACATGAGCCTGTTAAGCAAATATAAAGGTAGAAATTCTCAATTAACATATAGCACATATAAATAAGAACCAGATAGAAATATTACAACTTAAAAATTTAATAATTGGAAGAAAAAATCACTGGATGGGCTCAATAGCAAGATGCAGATGATGACAGAGGAAAAAGTTAGTGAAACTGAACACAGAAAATAGAAATCACTTAAGCTGAACAATAGACAAAAAAGATTGAAAATCAATGAACAGAGCCTAGGGAGTAGTAGGGTAATATGAAAAGGTATCACACTGGCCTCATTTCAGTTTCAGGAGAGGAAAACATACCAGACCAAATATATAGATGCACATTTAAATAAATAATGGCTGAAAACTTTCTAAGTTTGGTTAATGACTTAAATATACAGATTTGAGAAAGAAAGTGGACTATGCCTGATTAAATTGAAAGAAATCCATGCCCTGCCATATCTTAAACAACTGCTGAAGATAAAAAGAGAAATCCTGAAAGTAGCAAGAGAAAAACTGCACATTACTTATAGGGGAATAATGATTTAATTCAGTGATATTTTTCCTCTAAAGGAAAAGTATTTGATTTTTCAATTATCAGCAGTACATTAAAATTATCTGATAAAATTCAATTTACACTAATCATGTACAGTTTTCAACAAGTGACAAAAAGGACTTTTGTTAAATCTATGTCTATTATCATTCTTAGTGGTGAAAACTAAATACTTTTCTTCTAATATCGGGAATTAGGGCTGAGATTTAGCTCAGTTGGTAGAGCACTGCGCTGCAGTCTCTGAGGTTCCGAGTTCAATTCCCAGCACCGCAAAAATGGGAGAAGGACCTGGCAATCCACCCCCAAGTAAATCCTGAAACAGCCATTGAAAACCCTATGAGGGTCACTATGAGTCGGGTACCAACTCGATGGCACCTAATAACAACAACAACAACAATATCGGGAATGAGAAAAAGACATTTAGTCTCACCACCCTTATTTAACATTATCCTCCAAAGATTAGCTAGTGCAATACAGTAAAAATAAGTACATAAGTAAATAATTAAAAAAGCAAATCAATAACATATGATTGGAAAGACATAATAAAACTGACCTTATTCAAAAAAATCATGGCTATTTTTTCAACAACAAAAAAAAAAAAAAGGGAAAAAATCCCTGGGACTAATAAATGACTTTAGCAAAGATTCAGGATATAAAGTCCACACACAGAAACCTATCATATTGCAATAAAGGAACAAGCAACAGAAGAGAAAATAGAAAAATTGAGAATTAGAAAATTATAAACATTTGTGTGTCAAAAGACACTATCAATCAAGTAAAAAGGAATTTTATAGAAAAGGGGAAATATTTATAAATCATATATCTGATTAGAAATTAATACTCAGAACATGTAGAAAATTCCAAAAAAATCACCATCAACAATAAAAAGCCCCAGCAACCTGCTTCAAATTTGATCAAGGGACTTGAATAAAAATTTCTCTAAAGAAGATATTCACATGGCCAACGGGCACATGAAAGGATACTGAACAACACCAATGATTAGAGAAATGTAAATCAACACTACAATGATATATCTTCTCACACCCATTAAGATGACTTTGACTATCAGAAAATAAAAATAGAAAATAGAAAGTTTTGGTGAAGATGTGAATATATTGGAACACTTGTACATTGTACTTGTACATTGTACAATTTTACAATTGTACACATTGTAAAATAGTGTGCATCCACTGTGGAAAACAACATAGTTGTTACTCAACACGTAAAAAGTAGAATCATCATATAATCCAGCAATTCCACTCCCAGGTATATTCTCCAGACAACTCAAAGCAGGGTCTTGAAAAGATTATTGTTTTACCCATGTTCACAAGAGCTTTGTTTGCAATTGCCAAAACACGAGAGCAACTCCCATGTCCTTTGACAACTGAATAAAGAAACTGTGTTATATGCATGCAATAGAATACTATTCACCTTTGAAAATGAAGGGAATTGTGAAACATATTCTAATATGGGTAAATTTTGAAGGTACTATGCTAAGTGAATAAGCCTGTCATAAAAAGGTAAATATTGTATGATTCCATTTATATGAAGTATCCATAGTTGTTGAATTCATAAACAGAAAGTGAAACACTGGTTGTCAGGGGCTTAGGGAATGGGATCTTGGGAGTCATTGTTTAACAGACATAGAATTTCAGTTTTACAAAATAAAAATAATTCAGAAGATAGATGGTGGTGATATTTGCCCAACAACGTGAATGTATTTAATTTTACTGAACTGTGCACTAAGAATAGTTAAGATAGTAAGTTTTATATTATATATATTTTACCACAATAAAAAAGTTGTGGGGTAGGGCTAACAGTTCAACAATAGAGTATTCACCTGGCAGGGGGCAAGACTCTGGAATCAATCCACAACTGTACAAAAACAAAAGAGAAAACAATCACCTTTCTATATACTAGCCATGTATAATTGGAAATTAAAAAAAATGGAGAAGGCTCAGGATCTCACTATGTAGCCCAGGCTGGCCTCTAACTCACAATCCTCCTGCCCCAGCCTCCAAGTGCTGAGATTACAGGTGTGTACCCACCACTCTGGGTAGAAATCAAAAAATTTTAGATGCCATTTATAATAATTCCAAAACATAAAATACTTAGGTAGAAATTTAACAAAGTATGTACAAGATCTATATGCTGAAAACCACAAAACACTGATGAATACTTATTGGTGAAAGTATATTCTGTTACACATGTTCTCCTTTGTGTGTGGAAGCCAAAAAAGAAAAAGAAAAGAAAAGAAAAGAACAAAGAGGACCTGAATGTAGAACAGTGATTAATAGAAGTTAATAGAGGCTAGGAAGGGCAGTGGGAGTGGATAAAAGGAGAGTGGAATTTGATCAGTGCACCCTGTATGCTCCTGAGGACCTTCTATGCTGCCTCTATGCTGCTCCATGGAATTCAGTCCTGGGGTCTGGGGCAGAGGTACATTATATGCCATAACAACACCAGGGTCCAGGAAGTTTGGTGCAATCACAGCAGTCGCAGTACTGGAGTTCAGGGAGATATGTATTCATGTTAAAGGCAAAAAGTCCAATGGCAATGGAAATGCTAAGGAGAGGAAAATTGTGAAAGAAATTTTGAAGCAAAAACCACAAAGCAACCCTTAAAAAGGGAGAGATTAAAGATGACTTCAAATTTTAAAGATGAATGAGGTTGGCAGCTGATATTGTGTTAATATATTGTCAACATACCAGCTTTGTGCTAAACACATGGTCTCATCAACTCTGACTATAATCCTGAGATAAGTCCCATTGTCACCATCTTTAACTGACATAAAAAGGTAACCAAGCCACAGAAAAATAGTAGGCCATTGTCAATGCTTACACAGGTAGTAAGTAGAAGAATTAGGATTTGCTTCCAGGAAATATAATGCCAAAAGTTACATTCTTAACCACTGTTTTATTGCCTCCTCAACACTCTCGAAAGTAACCTACATCTACCTGCTTAAGGAATCAGAAGAAGTTAAAATCCAGAAATGAATGAATCTTTTTAAAATCATACAGCAAGTGTTTCATCCAGTCTCAGAGCCAAGTCTCTTAGTGCCTTACCTAGCCATTTCCTAACATTACTTTTAACAGTCACTTTGTTTTGCTAGAAAGTTTATTTTTCCTCTGCTTTCACTTCAATTTCTTAGCACTTAGAAATAAAGTGCTCTTCTTAAGTATACTGTTGGTGGGCGCTGTTGATTGGGTCTGACTCATAGTGACCCTATGTGTAACAAAATAAAATACTACCCGACACTGTGCCCAGCACTATGTTAGTGCTTCTCTGCTATTCATAGGGTTTTCAATGACGGATTTTTTGGGGGGAGTAGGCTGCTAGATCCTTCTCCCAAGCCCATGTTGTGTCTTACTCATAATGACCCTCAGAGGGTTTTCAATAGCTGATTGTTTCAAGAGTGCCTCAGGGTGGATTGCCATGTCCTTCTTCCATTTTTGTGGTGCTGGGAATTGAACTCAGGACCTAAGAGACTGCAGAGCAGCACTCTAACAAATGAGCTAAATCCCAGCTCCCCAAGCCTATAGCACCTGGTATTCCTGGGAGTTCTCCCAACCAAGGGCTAACTGGGCCGACCCTGCTTAGCTTCCCAGATCTGATGGGATCAGATGCCACAGTGGTGTGGCTGCAGGCTATTCTTAGGTATGTTGTCAGGTGCCCTGGAGTCGGATACCGACTCATTGCCACAGTGCGTAAAACAGGCGAAACACTATTGTCAGTGCTTCTCTGGTGTTCATAGGGTTTTCAATGGCGGATTGATTTTTGGGAGTGGGTTGCCAGGTCCGTTTCCCAAGCCTACAGCACCTGGTGTTCTCAGGTGGCCTCCAATCCCAGTATTAACCAGGCCCGACCCTGCTTAGCTTCTGAGATCTGACGGGATTGGATGCCACAGGGCTATGGCTGCAGGCATTCTTAGGTATAGATAGGAGATAAAATCTTAAAAATATGCTTAGTGTTCAGAGGAATGAATAAATATTAGTCAATCATCACGCAATGTAAAAAAATAGCATTTTACTCAATGACAGAGTTTAGTGTTTGTTTGTTGCCCGACGTTATATTATTAATCTTTTCTTTTCATTTTGCCTATGTTGGTAAGTACAAATTATTCAGTGTCCAGTTTGTAGTTTTCCCTTTCATAGGGAAGAGAATAGATAATACTGTAGACTGGATGGTAATGTGTGTCCTATGCTTCCATCTAGTGGTGATAAAGAGCTATTACAGTATAACAAAGATTGCTTTGCTTTTGTTGTTAGGTGCCATGGAGTTGTAATTGACTCATAGTTTTGTGCCCATCAATTTCTTGCAAACCAGAGTGTGATTCTCTAGTGTCCCCACTCTTATCACAGCTGATTCTGTGTCAGGAATGGTGTGAGAGGGGAACGAAAGAAGGGTAGTGGGGAGGAAATATGACCAAGTAATCTAGAAAACTGGAGAGAAAATAGGATTGTCCAATGAGAGCAAGATTTGGGGGCAGGTAGCAAAAATGTCCCCTATTTGCTATTCTTGTCATGGCCAATTATATTTCCAATTGCATTTAATTTTCAAAGTAAATTTTAAAAATAAAGGCAAATAAATTGATCCCTTAACTTCTCTAGTCCTAGCTTCCTCATATAGTTGGTCCTCTGTATACATTGCACATCTGATTCAACCACCTATGGATCCAAAATATTCAGAAAAAAAATTTTTATTTCTGTATTGAACATGTACAGATATTTTTCTTATCATTATTTTCTAAACAATACAACAGCCATTTACACAGACTTTACATTGGATTGGATATTATAAGTAATATGGTGTTGTTGTTAGGTGCCGTCAAGTTGTGTCCAACTCATAGCGACCCTCGCAGGGTTTTCTTTTTTCTTTTCTTTTATTATTATTATTTTTTGTGGTATTGGGGGTTGAACCCAGGGCCTCATGCTTGCATGCTTTGCAAGTGTTGGACCACTAAACTGCACCCCTAGCCATTTTTACTTTTTTTTTTTTTTTGAGACAGGGTCTTGCTAAGTTATGCGCACTGCCTCTGGTCTTGAACTTGTGATCCTCCTGCCTCCACCTCCTGAGCCACTGGGATTATAGGCATGTGCCACCATGCCTGGCTTCCTCATAGGGTTTCCAATGGCTGATTGTCTCAGGACTGCCTTGGGAATGGATTGCCAGGTCCTTCTCCCATTTTTGCAGTACTGGGAATCAAACCCAGGACCTAAGAGACTGCAGAGCAGCACTCTACCAACAGAGCTAAATCCCAGCCCATAAGTAATGCAGAGATTGTTTAAAGTGTATGAGAGAGGGATTACAGGTTAGATGCAAACACTATATCATTTTATTTAAGAGCCTTGAGCATCCTTGGATTTGCGTATCATTAGGAATCTTGGGAGCTAGCTCCAGGAATACCAAGGAGTGACTGGGTATAAAAGAGAAGTAAGGGAAGAGGGGAAGTCTAAATGATCTCCAAAAGTCCTTTTGCATCAACATCCTATAACTCTACAATTCGTAACTCAATATCGTTTGCTTACATGACATCCCTCAGGTACATTGGTAAATTTTTAGAGGCCTGGAATTTGTTGTTGTTGTTAGATGTAATTGTTGTTGTTAGGTGCTGTTGAGTTGGTGTGCAACTCATAGAGACTCTACATACAACAGACGAAACAGGACTGTTAGTGGTTCTCTGCTACTCATAGGGTTTTCAATGGCTGATTGTTTTTTGGGAGTGGGTTGCCATGTCCTTCTCCAAAGCCTACAGCACCTGGTGTTCCCAGGCGGTCTCCCATTCAAGTACTAACAAGGTCCGACCCTGCTTAGCTTCTGAGATCTGACGGAATCAGATACCATGGTGGTATGGCTGCAGGTTAGAGGTAATTGATGGAGTCTAAATAAGATCTTACCTGCAGCCATAGTCCTGTGGCATCTGATCCCATCAGATATCGAAAGCTAAGCAGGGTCGGGCCTGGTTAGTACTTGAATGAGAGACTACCCAGGAGCACTAGGTGCTGTAGGCTTAGGAGCTGGACTGGGCAACCCACTCCTAAAAATCAATCTGCCATTGAAAACCCTATGAACAGCAGAGAAGCACTGACAATAGTGTTTCCCCTGTTGTACGCAGGTACTGACTCAATGGCACCTAACAACAACAACAAATAAGACCTTAGCTTTCTTTTTGTTTTCCTGTTGTAGACAAAATAATAGCTACACACTCCAAGATAAATTTGGGGGATACAGCCATGCTGACCAAGTTTTCTCTTTGGCTCCTTCCCAAAGGAATAGAAACTGGCTGACATCACAGGATTGGAAGGAGAGTGAACAGGAGGCAATCTATGCAAGGAAGAGCTTAAGCTATCACAAGATTCTCCAGGGACTGTGTGATTCATTTTGTTTCCTGATAGCCACTATTTTCTAATTTTGACAGATGTAGTTTTCTGCTTTCTGTCTTAAGAAGCTTACTTGGCTTGTGAAGGAAAGTACTAAAGGGATAAGGTTAAGGAGCCAACTCAGCATCAACAGAGACAGATGCTTTATTGTAATTGAACTGAATCCCTAAGACCTCTGATGGGCTAACTCTTTCTTGCCTAAGCCATTACCTTATTTTTATTCTTATTCAAACTGTTTCCCATTTAAAATACATCACCAAAAAATATGAACTGCTTTTATTTCTTCCTTAATTTTGATATCAGCTTGCAGCTGTACCACTGTGGCATCCACTCCCATCAGAAACACACTATTCAATGAACTGTTGTTGTTGTTGTTGTTGTTAGGTGCTATGGAGTGGGTTCCATAGTGACCCTATGTACAACAGAAAGAAACACCACCTGATGTTGCGCCATGCCCAGAACTATGCCAATGCTTGTCATAATGTTTTCAATGGCAGATTGTTTGGGGATTGTATCAGGAGTAAGCTGCCAGGTCTTTCTCCCATTTATGTGGTGCTGGGGACCAAACTCAGGGCCTCAGAGAGTGCAGAGCAGTGCTTTACCAACTGAGTTAAACCTCAGCCCCATTCAACAGAATTAAAAAGGCTTTTCTATTGAGAGCTTTACTATCTTAATATTCATTCATCATTCAACAAATATTTATTAAAAACAGACTATATGCCAAAGAGACGGGCTGATGTTTAGCTCAGTTGGTGAAGTGCTGCTTCGCACTTTATGAAGACCTGAGTTCAATCCCAAATACCACATATGTGGAAGAAGGATGTGGCAATCCACTCCCAAAACAATCCTGAAACAATCAGCCATTGAAAACCTCATGTGGGTCACTATGAGTTGGCACCTAACAACAATATATGCCAAAGATGGTTATAAGAGCTTGAGATACCGCAGGGAACAAACCAAGATTACTTGTAGAACTTACATGCTATCAACATTAGACAGACTATGAATAATCAACACAATGAATAAATTATATAAAACATGCTAAGTGAGATATAATGTCGATTGGTAACACAGGTTCTTGGAGGGAAAGGAGAATTGCACATTTTTAAAAGGGTGGTCATGGAATGCTTATTGAATAAGTGACATTTGAGTAAAGATTTAAATTTGTTAGGAGAGTAAGTCCTATAGCTATCTGGATGAACAGTATGCTGGACAAGGTGGACAAGCAGTGCAAAGGCCCTGAAGTTAGAGCATATTTGATGTTTGAAGAACAGCAGAGGCCAGTGTGCCTGAAACAGAATGAGTTCCTGGGAGAAGAGGAAGAGGAGGATGAAAATTTGGAGAGGCCTGGAGGAGGACAAGGTTATGCTGTCATTCCTGGCCAGTGTAAACACTTTTTAAACTGGGAGAAACAAGGAACCATTGCAGAGTTTTGAGCACAAATGTAGATCTGACTTATATTTTTAGAGGGTCCCTAGTTGCTGTGCTGAGAATTGACTGAAACAGGACAAAAGAAGAAGCATGGAGACCAGAATTATTGAAAGATTCCAAGCAAGACTTGATAATGACCAAGACCAGGGTAGGAGCTGAGGAGTCATGAGAAGCACTTGGTTTCTGGACACATTTTAAAGGTAGATTAGATGTGGAGTGGGAGAAAAAACAGATGAGTCCAGAAAGGACAATAGTACTGCCTTTGAGGTGGGAAGGTTGTAAGTGATCAGGGAGAAATATCAATAAGCTTACTTTGGACATATTATACATGAGATACTATCAGGCTTCCAAATAGAAATATTAAGCAGGCAGTTGGACATGAGTTGGAATTTTGGGAGAAAAGCTTAGAGTGATATAACTTTGAGAGTGTTTAATACACACACACGTGTGTGTGTGGGGGGGGGTGTGGGTGTCATATATATATATGGTTTTGATTTGGCTTTTGGCTTTTGAAGATATAACTTTTTTGCTATTCTTTTTTATTTAAATTTTTATGTTTAATTGACAAATAACAATTGTGCATATTTATGGGGCGCAATGTGATGTTTTGATGTATATACATAAGGTGGAAATATTATATCAAGATAATTAACATATCCATCACCTATCATACTTATGCTAGTGAAAATATTTAAAAACTATCCTTTCAGCAGTTTTGAAATATGTAATGCTCTGTTATTAACTATAGTCACCATGCTGTGCAATGTATTTTGAAAACTTATTCTTCTGAACTGAAACTTTATTTATGGTTTTTAAAGTCTGGAGACTTGAAGAGATCACTGAAGGAATGAGTTTATAGACAAGACAAGTTCCAAAAACTTAACCTGGGGCCACTCCAATGTTAAGAGGTCATGCAGAAGGGCGAGAATCCAATAACAGTACTGAGGAAGAATGACCATTGAGAGAGAACAAGAAAGTAGGGCATCTCAGAAGAGAGGTGGAGAAAGGTTTCAAGTAGTAGAGAGAGATCAGGTGTCTCAATGGTTCCAAAAGACCAAGAAACAGGAACTAAGAATAGACCATCAAACTAACATCCCCCTTGTTACCTAAAAACAAGAGCCCTTTCCCTATATCAGGT
This sequence comes from Pedetes capensis, assembly GCA_007922755.1. Classification (NCBI taxonomy): domain Eukaryota; kingdom Metazoa; phylum Chordata; class Mammalia; order Rodentia; family Pedetidae; genus Pedetes; species Pedetes capensis. The sequence goes on along the minus strand of VMDO01004313.1, from coordinate 105,200 downwards.
AATGGGAATGGTGGATCTCTGACAGGGTAATAAAACATACAGTGTCCTCTGAACTCACTTAGCACACAACACTTTTTCACAAACCATCTCCACTGTCGGCAAGGAGTGCCTTGGGAAGAGCACTAGAGCTCACAGCAGCACTGAGGAGGAGCATATTAAAAACAAACTTTGGCGAAAGTGTAACCATAATGTAGCACTCCAGCAGCTAAAGTGACAGTAGCTTAAGACCAGCAACTTTTCCTCCATTGGCTTTTTAAAGAAGAGGAAAGCTTACTAGGTAAAAAATATGAAAAAAAAGTCCAAAGTTCTCTAGGCATGGGGGAAATTAAAATTAAAATTACAACACACTTTGGATTGAGTAACATTTAAATGTTTGGTATCACCAACATTAAAAAAAAAAGGTCTTAAGAAATGAGAACTCTTGTGTAAGGCATCACAGCACATGCCTGCAATCCCAGCACCTAAGAGGCTGAGGCAGGAGAATCATGAGTTCAAGCCCAGCCTCTGCTATGTGATGAGACTGTCTCAAAAGAAAAAAAGGAAAGAAAAAGAAAAAGAAAAAGGAAAAGGAAAAGGAAAAAAGAAAAAGAAAAAGGAAAAAAGAAAAAGAAAAAATAAATAAGAACGAAAGGAAGCAGAACTTTCATTTACTACCAGTAGAGTGGTTAATTGGTACAACCATTTAGTACCTACTAAAGTTGAACATGTGACAGTTGTTCACCATAGTAGTTTTCATTCTAGGTATTTACACTAGCACAATAAGATATTTTTAAAAGTTCATTGAAGGATTATTTATAATAGGAAATTTAGAAACAATGCCCTTCAATAAAAGAATGAATAAATTAAATATTACATATCCACACTGAAATATAGAGCCCTTTAAATGAATTAATTAAATCTACATCTATCAACATAATAAACCTATAAGCATCATGTTGAAAGAAAATGTAGGCTTCAGAAATAAAAGAATACTGTGACATTACCTATATAAAGTTTTTAGCATAAAAATGTTTTTACATTATTATTTTTATCATATGTGTACTATGTTGTTGTTGTTGTTAGGTGCCGTTGAGTTGGTATCCGACTCATAGAGACCCTCATAGGGTTTTCAATAGCTGACTGTTTTGGGATTGCCTTGGGAGTGGATTGCCAGGCCCTTCTCCTATTTTTGCGGTGCTGGGAATTGAACTCAGGTCCTCAGAGACTGCAGTGCAGCACTCTACCAGCTGAGCTAAATCCCAGCCCTATGTGTACTACAATAATAGCATAACAACATATAATGATAAACATTAACTAGAGGATAGATAAGAAATGATTGATTATATCATTCTACACATTGGTGATAGTGTGTATGAAAAACTGTTGCAAAAGACCCCTTTAAATGTTGAAAAGTAAAGATGTCACATTAAAGATGAAGGTATGCTTGACTCATGCCATGATATTTTCATTTGCATCATACAGTTATAAAAGCTGGACATTGCATAAGAGAGACAAGAGAAGAATTGGTGCTTTTGAATTATGGTGCTGGAGACAAATATTGAATATACCATGGACTACAAAAAGAAGTGACAGATCTGTCCTGGAAGTGCAACCACAGTGCTCCTTGGAAGCAAGGATGGCTAGACTGAGTCTTAAGTCCCCACATTGTCAGGAGGGACCAATCCCTGAAGAAGGACATCTTATTTGGGAGACTGGCAGGTCAAGGAAAAATAAAAAATAAAAAAGGAAGACCCTCAACTAGATGGATTGGCACAGTGGCTGTCACAATGGATTTAAACATAAAATAGATCGTGTGCCTGGCACAAAATCAGATAGTGTTTCGTATTGCTGTACACAGGGTCGCTATGAGTTGGACCGAACTCAATGGCACCTACAAACAATACATTAAAAATATTTTTTAAAGAGGAAAGACATGCCTTAGAATCATAGGAGGAGGTTTTGACTCATGGGCTAACAAAAGACTTACTCCAAGTTAAAATAAATTAATATGATAAAGTAATAACACAGGTTATAAAATGTCAAGTACACAAATCAATTTGAGGACATTTAAGAATTTCCTTCACAACACTATCTCTGGGAAGAAAATGACATTCTTCCTAAGTCCTAGTAAACAGATCACCTGTCACTGTACTATTCACTTTGTAATATTCCACTTGGAGAAATTTAATTTCACTGGCATGTCCATGTAGTGGGACTTTGCAAATAGAGAGGGAACATTTTCAAGGAATATTTCTACTCTATGTAGGCAGAGTACTTTTAGGAGAACGTGTAATCATAACAATGGCAACATGTGCTTTTTTTATTAGTAATTTCTACAACTCAATGGGTTTCATTATGACATTTCCATATATGCATTTCATTGTCCATTGCTCATGTAACTTCCTCCTTACCCTCTCATGACCCTCCTCCCCCATGCCCACCCCCACCAGTACTCTCCTTTCTACTTATGTCTTTTTTTGTGAGAATATTTATCTATACAAGTGCATTCTGATTTTGATGTAAATCCAAACTTTTTTCTATAGTGATCTACCTTTTTACATTCTCAGCAGTATTACATGAGGGATCTAGTCCATTTACATTATTGCCAGCCTTTGGTATTATTACTATTTTTTTATTTTAGCTATTTTAGCTATTCTAGTAGGTTTTATTTTTTCTACCTTTCCCCCTTTTTTCAACATACTCATAAAGTTGTGCTGTTTACACTGAGATCGACTTCTCTCCCTTCATCCCTCCTCATTGACCCTCCTCCCTTTCCCATTTCCTCCAATCTTCACTTACAACATGTGCTTTTAGCATTATCCAGAACTAAGCTATTTTTTATTTATCAAGTTGTTTACTATATTGAACCTTAAGTTAAGTCACTTTTCACACCAATGGAAAAACTCCATCATCTTAAAATATGATTGTTTGCCTGACAAAAGTAATAACGTAATTTTTTGTTTGTGCTTTGGCAGTCTGTATGCTTTGGGGGAGGAAAGGATTTCTTTCTGGATTAAAAAGAGCCATGGGATAAAGGAAAAAGTCTTCAAATGTATAATTAAGATTAAATTAATCATCTTTTTCTTATTAAGCATATTATTTGATGGAGTCATTAAATATATTCAAATGATATTACATTGGATTAAGAGGATTAGATTAATGCCCAACCTCACTTCTTTGTCTGCCACGGACTGCAGCTGAGTTTATTGAGTTGGGGATCAAGCATCCCAGTAAGAACCTTCCCTGCAAAGAGGGACTGAGGATGTAAACTGAAGATGAAAAAATTCTGCCCGTTTGCCTTAAATTGCTGATAATCTAGACAGATGTTTGTCTCTAAATGCTGTGAATCTATTTAATGTACTAAAACAAAGGACAGGATCAAAGGGAATGTCTGTCTTCTCTCCTTAATACCTTTTACCTGGCACACTCTTTAATTTTAAAAATACACATGAAGAAGAAATCTCAATAGCAGTGTTGGTTGCATTTCCTGCATTCCTTCCTTCTGGAAGACATGGTCCTGGCTTTCCAGTTGGTCTCCCTCACCTATGTCTGGATCACATTGATATCAAATGCCTCTGCTGCTTTTGACAAGAAGCCCCTCCGGCGGTGCTCCTCTTCAGGGAAACAAACCCGGTAAGATCCCCATAGCACAGTCCATGCAATTATTGCTCATTTTTATTCACCAGTTGCCTCCCACCCACCAGAAATCTAAAAACATTATCTTTAGTGGAAGCACATCTCTGTGGCAGTGTCTATCTCTGCAAATACCATTCACTCCTTAGAATAAATCATCTCTAGTTGACATCTGAAAGAGTAGAATCTTGGCTCTCCGCATCCATTTGTGTGCTTTTCATACTTACTTTTTGAGAATGTATTTTACCGTTACTATCTGAGAATATAATTTATACTTACTGTTTTAAGAATGCATTCAGGGAATGTATTTCTTCAATTAATATTACAGAACATTCATTACTAATAATGTTGTTAGTTGCTGTCCAGTTGGTGTCCAACTCATAGCAACCCTACCTATAATAGGTAAAACACTATTGTTAGTGCTTCTCTGCTGTTCATAGGGTTTTCAATGGCTGATTTCTTATTTGTTTGTTTGTTTGTTTGTTTTTGGAGTGGGTTGCCAGATCCTTCTCCCAATCCTACAGCACCTAGTGTTCCCAGGTGTTCTCCCATCTCCACCCTGCTTAGCTTTCAAGATCTGACGGGATCAGACACCACAGTGGTATGGCTGCAGGCCTACTAATAATTACATTTGTTTAATATTTCATCAAATTTTTGGAGTAGGAGTAGGTTATGCATCAACTTCTTTTAATGTCAAATAACTTGTAGAGTAATATAGTTCCATATATTTATGAGATCGTATCAAAAGGTATCAAAACCATTTGTTGTCTTTTGAGAATAGTTTCCATATATTTAAACTTTCATCCTGCATATCAATACATCATTATTATTTCTTCCCATCCATAACCAAGAGTTATCTGGATACACGGCAAAGGAGATTGCTCTCTGTTACTGAGATCAGTGCATCATAGTTTGTATGGGATTGTGCAGGGTTTAACACTGACAATGTATGAATCCCCTCATTCTGGCAGAGTGGAAAAATGGTCACTCTACTACTATATACCTTTGAGAACCTAGAATGTCTTTGAGAAAGTCTTCTCTACTTAAAAGGTTTACAAAAAGGCCCTGAAGGAGAAGATGAAAATGAACAGTATCATCCAGTCCACCCTGGCAGTCAGTGAAGTCACAGATGTTTCAGACAGATTGCCTCATGTCTTAAATATTTATAAAACATTTACCACAGGGTCAGGAAAGAGAGCACAAAATTTTAATAACATATTCTGAAATCTCAGAACAAAAAGGGATGAGTATCAGAATGATGATTCTTAATCTGTTCTTGAAAATCTACCTCCCACACTTTCCTTCCATTCTTTGCTCCTAGACTCAAGATCTGAGATGATACAAGGTCTTGTTCAGTATAACACTTTTAGAATCTTCTCCAAGGCAATTGGGCAAGGCAATGTTTGGGAAATGTGAGGTTATAACAAACTATATATATTTTCAGATTGCTTATAATATTTATGTAGTATATTACATTAAAATATACCATCTTAAAAAGTCATGCTAAAATATCTACCATTTAAACAGTCAATTTGTCCCATTGGTTTACAACATGTCCAGATGAGAAGATAGTCACAAGAGTTAATCAATCACACTAGCCCACATAGGTGGCCGAGTTGCTGCAGAAAAATCTACCAGGCACACTTTTAGGTGTCCTTTAAAGGGCAATGAGAGAATATTGATTCTTTGTAGTGTGATGGGAACTTTTCTCTTATGTTAAATGCCTCATTTTAGATCTTATCTGAAGAAAGAGAATTTTGGAGACTGTGCTAGCAAGGCTTTCCCCAGAGGAAACCTCAGGGTTTCTGCTACATGTGGCCAAACATGTTTATTTTCCCATCTCTGTATCCTAAGCAAAGATCCCCTTTGAGCCAGAAGCTAGACTATGATTCATTAAATTTCATATTTGTTTCTTTTGTTCTTCAAAGAAAAAATCCTCTAGGCAACTAGGGACTGAGTAAACCATCACACTGGTTCAAAAGTAGCCATTTAAGATGAAATCCAGGCATTTTCTCTGAGTGATATAGGAATCTAGCTGCCCAGTTTCTGAGCTATCACTCCGCACTCGCTCATATAGATTTTAAAGCATCTGGCAAAAATATAGCAACTACCATATGGGGAAGTTTCCAACGAAAGGAGCCCAGTGTTCTTCCTACCATATTTGTGAATATACTGTCAGATTCTTTGCCCAACACCCAATCCAATTACCAATAAGTAATATTGAATTAAATGAATGAATTAAAATCCACACTTTCATAACACAAGAGAACGAACAAAGTGAACATGAAAAGAAGCTACATTCTTTCTTTGGAAATTACATAGTGGATTTATTTTAACCATTAATTGAATTTCTATGTACTATTTTTATCCAGCTTTCATATAACCAGGCCCTAAAATGCTTTTCTATTAACGGTTTTCATTCAGAATATAACTTTGATTTTTATTCAAAGATTCTCTTTATTTAAATCTAAAGACTTTAACAAATATCTTACTCAAAGATTCTCTTTGTTTCTTAAAAACAAAGTGGAGCAGAATATGAACAAAGAAAGTTTGATAAGTGAAAATTTCTCTCTTTCGCTTAGAGAAGAAATTTGGTTCCAAGATGACACAAAGAAAATTAGAAATATAGATTCATTGAATATTTCTTCGTTCTTTGAACAATTTTAAGTACTGAGTTGGGGAGTAAGGATGCTGTAGGAATGACACACTGACACCTGCCTTAAGAATAATCAGCAGGGTGTTGAAATCTGCTCAAACCAGCTTCTAAGAGGCAGTTGTTAAATTTTCAGGAAATTTCTGTGCTTATCATTAGAAATGAATGTTATTAAAAATTATATACCATAAACCTACAATTAAATAACTTATTTTTAAAGCAAATACTTTAAACTTTACCACTTCCTGATTATTCTACTATGTTTTACTACTATCTATAGCTCTCTTCGGGCTGGGATTTAGCTCAGTTGGTAGAGTGCTGTGCTGCAGTCTCTGAGGCCCCGAGTTCAATTCCCAGCACCGCAAAAATGGGAGAAGGGCATGGCAATCCACTCCCAAGGCAATCCTAAAAACAGTCAGCCATTGGAAACCCTATGAGGGTTGCTATGAGTTGGACTCGACGGCATCTAACAACAACAACATAGCTCTCTTGGTCTACAGCCATACTACACTGGCATCTGATCTCATCTGATCTCAGAAGCAGGGTCGGGCCTAGTTAGTCCTTAGATGGAAGATCACCTGGGAATACCAGGTGCTGTGGGCTTGGGAGAAGGACCCTGCAGCCCATTTCCGAAACAACCAGCCATTGAATACTATGCCATTGAAACAACAGCCATTGAAACTATGAATAGCAGAGAAGCACTGTCAAACATAGTGGCAGGCATGATACAGAATTGGGTAGTGTTTTGTTCTGTTGTACATAGGTTAACTCTCAGTCAGACCCGACTCGACAACACCTAACAACAACAACATAACTCTTGAGGTTGTTTAGGCCTATCATATCTCTATGGTAGAAATACTACAAAATGCTATAGCATAGCATAGCATACCATACTGTACTATACTAATCTACACTATACCATACCATATGAGACCATACTGTAATATATTATACCGTAGGCTACACTCATCTATGTTGTGCATGTTAGTAGCTTGAAATCAGCCAGGTGGTGGTATTTACATCATGGAAATAATTAAATACTACAATAAGTGCCTTTTAACCTGGAGAGCCACTTGTGAAACATTTACCACCATATCTCTGAATATACTGTAAGAACCAGGAGGTCCTAGGTATGGCAAATTCAAGTGCCACTGCAAATAAGACAGAAGAGAGTGGTAGAGACTTTAACAAGGTATGCGCTCCTCTGAAGAGAGTTGGCTGCTGAGGTCCAGCCTTCTCTTGTTATAAAAGACTTGACCCTAGTGTTATCAATTACAACCTAATCCACCATATCCTTTCCAAAGCATCTCAAAAGCATCAGATACCTAGAAAGTAACAATGGATCAAGAGTTATGAAGGTTTTCTTAGCAATCAAAAATTAGATTAACTGATTCTCTCCATACTATTTATTCCTTGGATTTACATCTGTGTAGCCTAATAGAACATTTTGCTGCATTTTATATTTTTCTATGGAACAATAGTAAGTCTACAAAAAGGTCTTTTTTTTTTTTTTTGCCTACATGATTTGGTACTTTAACTGGGCTTCAGTGTGTACCAGCTTATGATAGAGCTTGAATGAAACAAACACAAGGATATTAACAACAGAATATGCTTCTAGAATGACAATGAGAACAAAATGATAGGATGAAAGATTCTAGATGGCAAGTCCAATTTGACCTAATCCATTTATTATACAAATGACATTGTGGCAATAACAGATTCTGATATGAAAAAACTTATGATCTCAATTATGCCTTCTCTTTTCCAAGTTTACTTTCAATCTTTATTGATAAATGTACTTGATTTTTTCATGTTTAAAATTATAGCATAGAAAATATTTTATATTTTCTTAAATTAAGCATTTTCCACATTGCTTCATAGACATCATAATGGTATTTATAACCATAATACTAATTTGAATTAAAGAAAAATATTTAACTCTTTTGATATTGAACATTTATTTTCAACTTTGCACTGTAACAAATAACAGCTACAAATATTTTTCCTTTACCATTAAAGATTGTAATGTTTTTGCAATAGAGTTTCTGAGTCAAAGCATATAAAATATCTTTATGGCTCTTGAGATGAATTTCTAAAGGGGTTTACCAATATTTATTTTCCCACTTGCAAAGTATAAATGTTCCCATTTCATCATATCCTTATCAGCATAAGGCACTAACATTTTTATATGTCTTGTGCTCATTTAACAGGTATAAAAATGGTAGTTGTGGTTTTAATTAGTATCTCACTGTTAACCTCTCAATTAAATATTTTTAAATATGTTTCTTAACTTTATTCTCCCTTGAGTAAATAGTCTGTTCATGTCAGCCCTAATTGTCCTAGTCACCTAGTCAAATATATAGTCCTCCCAGCCTTCAGGAAAGCAGTTTTGTAAAGCAGCCAGTTGAGTGTTTGTGATTCAATTAAAATGAGGGATCTTTTTTTTCGTTCCACTTTAAAAACTCCAATGCATCCGAGTGAGTTATGTATATTTGTTTTTTCTCAACAAGTCCTAATTCTTTTTAATTCTTTGCCTCAGTGTGAGGCACAAACACTCAAAGACATTCTTAGGCCCTCTGGGATTACTCAAAGTCTAGCCTTTCCTACCTCTACACCCCTCATTTCTTAGCTACAAAATTGTAGTACAGTTTCTGACACGGAGAAGAGGGAGGACCGTAGGAATATGATTCCTTTGCCTAATCCAGGAAGGAAAATTTCCTAGGTCAAAGGGGAGAACCCTATCAATTATGGAGACCTCTGCTAACTGTCCTCAAACATTGTTCATAGTACTTCACAGGCAAAGGCAAAGTTTAAGGATACCGGTGATCAACTCTTCCATGACATGAGATTTCTTTGCTTGATCCCATTGCGGCTCAGAACTCTAGAAGATCCTCTTGTCAGACAAAAGTTATTGGAAAGCTTTCTCTCAGTAACTATTAAAAGTGAAATCATTTTTAAAATAGAAAATAGAGAGGATAGAAGATCCAAAGTGGTTTAAAATTGAGGCATATGTGGAATAAGACTAGAACGCTCTGAGCTATTGCTGATGCTCTATCACATAGCAATGCTTTTATTAAACATATTGGTTTCTGTCTCTTCTGTTTTATTTCAATTCTAACTTTATTAACCTTTATATATGATAATATTTTAATAAGCCAGAGACCTTAAAACCAACCACTTGTATTGGTTAGGTATAATGTAACCTCTAAGGGCACATGCAAACTATTTGAGGGGCATATAGACAAAGATAGCTTTTAAACAATCAATTTCTGGACTTTTAGCTTCTTTATTACCTCTTTGTTAAAACTGAAAACTCATTTAAAGACTCCTTTATTGCCTTTCTTTAATGATTTCCCTGTTTCATTTGGAAAGATAAAGGTATACCCCTCTATCTTCCTAAATCTTACTGTGTATGTTGCCCTGATATATAGTAGCTTCCTGAGTAGAAGGGGACAATTATAAAATATTGCTGTTGAAGAGGTGAATGACTAGCCTAAATAACACATCCTTTTCCTAACTGGCTGATTTCCTATTTTTTGCTTTCAACATAAAGAGAGAATCTAATTAATTTCTTGGTGTTGTTAGGTGCTGTCAAGTTGGGTTTGATGGCTCTCATAGGGTTTTCAATGGCCAATTGCTTTGGAATTGTTTCAGGAGTGGGCTGCCAGGTCCTTCTCCCATTTTTGCAGTGCTGGGGATTGAACTCAGGTCCTCAGAGAGTGCAGGGCAGCACTCTACTAACTGAGCTAAACCCCAACCCCTATTAATTTCTTAGGTTATAAATAATTAAGAATCACTGTTGATAATTGATCAATGTGAATTTCTAAAAATAAGTAAGAAAGAATTTAAATAATTGAGTTATATTTTTAAAACAATGTCAAATATATTCTTTAAATTCCACATACTCATGCACATATATGGACAAAGTTTTTTTTTTCAATATGTTCATCTATAAAAATGAAAACTAGACCCAGGCACATTGGTGCACACCTGTAATCCTAGCAACTCAGGAGGCGGAGGCAAGAGGACTTTAAGTTCAAAGCCAGAGGCAGCTTGCATAACCTAGCAAGACCCTGTCTCAAGATAAAAAATAAGAAGGGTCTAGGGGTGCAGCTCAGTGATACGGTGCTGGTAAAGCATGCCTAAGGTCCAGTGTTCAACCACCAAGTACCTCAAAAAAAATAAATAATAGAAATAGACTTTATGCTAAACTTAGTTTCATTCGAGCAATCAATAATATCCATGTACTAATACATAAAATAATTAGAAAAATGTACTATCATTCCATTAACAAATATATTTCTACTAAAATTTTATTCTTAATTTAAAAAGAAATCAAGATATATATGGTATGTTTTGCTCCACTTATAATTGTCATTAAAAAACAAGAAAAGTTAATTTCAGAGTAAACACATAGTTTTCTTGCAAAGATGGTTGATGAGGTGATAAAATTGAATGGAGGAAATAAAATGAAAACACAAGTTCAAAAAAACAAGGAATATAAATTTTCAGATAGTTTAAAGAAGAATTTACTCATACACTTTAAATGCTTAATATAATTATTTGGATTTATTGGTTATATTTAAAGGAGGGATAAGAATTTCCTTTATGTCACCAACATTTAAATAATTTTAAAATCCATGAAGAAAAAAATGCAGATGTCTGTTTAAATATATGTGAAGGAATACATAGATTTCCAAAATTCTTTTAGAAGGTGTACAAACAACAAATCTTTGGGGGGAAATAGATGAAATACAAGAGAGGCAAATACCTATATCTACATAGGTATATAGATATCTCACATATCTCTATGGATCAGAGGAGCCCTCAGGTAAGAACAGGTGCATCTGCTTCCAAGTGCTGCCAAGAGAGTATGTTATAGCAGCCTCTGTGTTCAGTGTTCTTGGAGTTCTTAATTAAAATTTATTCTTTCCAATCTCATGAGACATGTGCTTCTAAAAAGACATATTAGTGACATGTCATTTGGTTGTATTAAAAAATATTATTACCAAAGGAGTAATTTTCATGAGTTTCTAAAGTTACATTTCCATTTTCCTTAAAAAAAATAACAAGTAGCTAGCTTGTATTAAATGTCTACTATTTTCTAGGGCAGTGGTTCTCCTAAGAAATGTTTATAAATGCAAATTCTTATACCTCAAGCCTATTGAATCAGAAACTCTGGGCCTGGAGCCAGAAAACCAGATGATTTGGATACATGCTAAAGAAAAATATATTTACAAAGCATCTGGCATGGTGCTTTGAACATAGTAGGCATTTAATAAAAGCCAGCTGCTAATATTTTTAATAAATAGTTCATTCTAGCTCCTTGGAAGAACTTTTTAGTTAATTTTAGTTCATTGGAAGAAATAGTTCAATATGTGTTCAATAATTCAGAGCATATAATGACTTCCTGTTGTTGTTGTTGTTGTTGTTGTTAGGTGCCATCAAGTCATGTCTGACTCATAGCAACCCTACATACAACAGAATGAAACAGTATTGGACACTGTTTCATGCCCAGCACTATTGTCAGTGCTTCTCTGCTATTCACAGGGTTTTCAATGGCTGATTATTTCTGGAGTAGGCTGCCAGGTCCTTCTCCCAAGCCTACAGCACCTGGTATTCCCAGGCAATCTCCCATCCAAGGACTAACCAGGCCCCATCCTGCTTAGCTTCTATGATCTGACAGGATTACACACCAGGATGGTATAGCTGCAGGCATATAATGACTTATGTTTAAAATCAAACTCATTGCATCTACTCAAAAAGAATTGTTCTCTCAACTTTTTCTCCTCTATCACTGGAAGAAAATACACCTCTAAACCTCTGAGCTTTCAACCAGAATCTGCCCAATTGAAAGACAGCACCGGGGGCCTGTAAACCTGGACTTATTTCTTCTACTAGCTGCTTCCAGCTCTGAAATTCTCCCTGTCAAAGTCACTTTATTGACTCAGGAAATTGTCCCCACAAGTCTTTTGTTTAGTCTCATTGGTTTCCTAGAGAAGACATTGGTCAATGCAAGAGCATATCAGGTATTCAGAATGACTAGAATTCACCAACTAGCCACACTCGCTGTCTTCTGTTATTGCTGCTGCTGACCACTATGATAGTGATTATGATAGGTATGTTTTTCTAGAAAAGGGATCAGATCAGAGTCTCCAGCAGACGATTGTTGTGTGTTGCTGACAGAGCAGGAGTCCCCTCATGAACAGGATGTTTGGCCTTCGTTCCTGCAATATTGCTAGGAAGTAGGTGCCTTGGGGCAAAAAATGAGACCAAAAGGTGTAATGACTTTCCCAAGTTCTCAGACCCAGCTAAAGAGAGGGCTTTCTTCCCTCATTAGGACACTGACAGAGAGGCCATTCCCCATTTTCCCTTTCACCTAGAGAAATATAGGTAAAAATGGCCTTTTCCCACTTCACAATTTGACTTGGCCAGGTCCGAGAATCACCATCTCTTCTAGACCTTCTGAGAGGCATTCTGATTCCAAGCCCATCCTGTTCCCACATTTTCTGCTCATTTTGTCTTTGTAAAACACTATTTTCATCAGTTTGTAATTTTGCAGTGTTTTTATTTTTTCACTTAGTGCAGAGATTGTTCAACTTCAGTGATCCCAAGAATCACTTAGGTGGCTGGATTCAATGCACATTCCCACGTCCTTCTTCCTTGGGGGCCAATTTAGTTGGTCTGGGACTGGGGTCCATGAATTTTGATCACTTTTACTCAGGTAATTGGATATTCCAGATCTAAAATTCATATTCTAAGAAAGAGTGCCTGTTTGTTCATTAAATCCACAGTTTTCCATTTAAAGTGCTCCAAAATTTGGTTTACCTTACCTGCTCCACTCATAAAATAAAGAGCAAATGTTGGCAGATCTGTAGCTTAATATGAATTGAGAAAATGAGATTTTATGTGTTTATTTCAGAACATGTTATGCTGAGCACAGATGGCTAACCTAAATAAAAATATCCAGAAGCATATGTATCTCAAAAGTAATTTTTTCTCTTGGGTGGCATGGGGGTTAGCAAACAAGAAACTAGAATGAGGAAAGACGACAATACCAAAGTGTGGCCCTTGAAATATGAGCAACTTCTCCACATAGAAGACCACGATTTTGCAATGAGACCTGGATTTGGAGGTGAGTATTATCTTTACAAAACTCATATTAAAGTTTATTGTACTGTCCAAATAGAGCTGAAATTTTGAAGCAATTGAACGCACAATACAAATAAAGACCATTTGTTTAAAAAAAATTTACAATCAGCTGGGCGTGGTGGCGCACGTCTGTAATCCCAGCGGCTTGGGAGGCGGAGACAGGAGGATCGCAAGTTCGAGACTAGAGGAAGTCTATGTAACTTAGTGAGACCCTGTCTCAGGAAGTAAGGAAAAAAAAAAATAAAAGGGCTGGGGGTGCAGCTCAGTGGTCCAGCACTTGCAAAGCATGCAGGCGTGAGGCCCCGGGATCAACCCCCAGTACCACAAAACAACAACAACAACAACAACAACAAAAATTTTACAATTATGTTCCCTTGAATGAGAACAATTGAAAATTTACCCATTTTAAATTGACTCCCAGACTCATATACACATTATTGTGAGTAGAATGTGTTCAATAAATAATGAAAGGATATGTCCTGTGCATGTACTAATTTACTCTTTCAACTACAACCTGTAAATTAGATTATGTGATGTTAATTATAAAATTGTACTGAATATTCTTATGAGCTGGAATGCCTAAATTTCATGGAAGAATTACAGTATTGTCAAATCCATGGCTCCTTATGAACCAATTCTGCTGAGTTTATTTTTCTTTTTAACACTTTTAACACTTAAAATTGATCTTAAAATATTATATGGGTACTGTTAAGCCCTTTTAATGCACAATGTTATTCCATGTTCATGGTGACCCTATAAAATAGGTACTATCATGACCCTTAATATTCCAATGTGGAAACTGAGACTTTGAGAGGTTAGGAGATTTTCTCAAGACCAAGAAAATAGTAAATAGTGGAACCAAGACAAAATGCTAAGGAAGGTGGGTGGAAGGTGTTCAGAAGAGAGGTGCCCACTTGAATTAAAGCCTTCCTCTCTTCAGATTCTTCAACATAGTTGCATCACTCAGAGTACCAAGTTTTCCAGAGATATGCATGATGTGGTGAGATCAACCATTTAAACTAATCTCTCGAATCCAGCTGATTCTTTTCTCATTGAATCAAAGTCTCCCACTTCCACAATTCCTGGACTGACAACATTTCAGACTCTTGGAAATGTGGAAACGAGGAGGGTGTGGGTAAGGTAAGAAGCAGGACCCTCTGGTAGTGGAACAAGCATGGATATTTGATGAATAATAACTAATAACTACCCTGGGAAAGGTGGGGGAAGCTTAAGACTCTTGTCACATTTTGTGTATGACCAAAGTAAGCACAAGAGAAATGTTAACAGGAAGAATGTTAAAGTGTATGGGATAGTTGTTACATTGAGAGTTGTTTTTGTTTGTTTTGCTTTCCTTTCCTTTTTTAATTTCCTGGGAACTATTTGGTTGTACTTTTAAGATCCTGATCTTCATTTCATTACTTGACTGACTCAAACTTTCCTGAATATTAGAATCACCTAGAGGACTCCTAAGGGGCTCCACTCCCATCCTTTCTGATCCACTGGATCTAGATGGGGCCAACAGTTTGCATTCTATAAAGACCCTAGATGATGTCAATGCTGCTGAATCACTGAATTATATTATCGCATCACATTAGAACCTTGCCAAATTTAATTCTTTGTTTTGTTTGGCAGAGTATTTCTCACACCAGTTGAATACAAATTTCAGATTGTAGAAGCCTTGAGATTAAGCAGGTTTAAAACTTTTTCTTATTTCTTTTCCTTTTGAGACTTTATTTTTTTTTATCATTTTTCTCTACTTCATCATTTCCCAAATGTATCATTCTTACCACAATCCTCCCAAAGATGCTCAAGCACTTAACTACCATTCTCAATAAGCTCCTTCATATCCCAGAAAAAATTTCCCAAAGTTTGGATAGTATACTCTACAACTACTGTGTAGGTATTCTGTGCTTTGGTCTCTGATTCTATGCATAATTTCTCAAACCTTTCCTCTATCACTATTTGGAATCTTGTTAAACTTGACAGACAGTGGGTCTTTTAGCCACTAGGGGACACCAGCAGCACGGAAATGGCTTGAAACTGGCATCTCAGGAGCAGCAGTTGGAAATTCAGCATGATGTACTCTTTTCAAAACCAATTCAAAAAGCTGCCTAAATTCCCATCAAGTTCCTCAGTTAAATTGCCTCCTATCCTACATGAAGAGTTTTTGTATGGATTATTTTAGGCAACTGAAAATCAGTAAGAGTGAGACAATGACTGTTCTTGAATGTGGACCTTGAAACAAGCAACCCACAGACACCACCAGTCAAAGCAGTCCACCAGGAGAATCACCTGGGAGTTAGCATAAGTACAGATGCTCAGGCCACAGTTCAGGACTTTGAAATAAAAATCTTTATTGTAACGAGGTCCCCAGGTGATTCATATACACATGACAATTGAGAGCCCCTGCCACAGATCACTAAACACCTACCTTCCTTTTTTATCTTAACATATTTATACCTTCATTCTCCACACCCTGTATCATATCCACCCCCAGAAAAAAATAAAATGGACCCTAAATTCTCCCTTTGCTTGGCCTATTAGAGATACATGTTAAGATTTTTAAAAGCAACAATGCATTTTAAATATTTTTTCTCCTGAAGCTACTTTGTGAGGTTATTAAAAATGCAATTGAAGAATATAAGTGAACATACTCTGTTTATTGTGGCACTATTCACAATGGCCAAGATATGAATCAACCTAAGTGTCCATAAACACATGACCAGAAAAGGAGAATGTGGTATATATACACATGGAGTTTTATTCAGCCATAAAAAGGAGAGGATTATGGCATTTGCTGGAAAATGAATGGAACTAGAGATCTTTATGTTAAGTGAAATAAGCCAGACTCAGAAAGACAAACTTTGCATGTTTTCTCTCATATGTGGATGTTACATTTCAAATATATATTCATTATTAAAAAATGCAGGTAATGAAAATAGAATGGAGCCTATGGAAGGGGAGAAAAGAGACTAAAGAGAAGGGGGAGGGATCAATAAGAATGAGTAATGAGGGAAAGGAAGATTTTGTTCTTAAGACAAAATCTGGAGATGACATATATATGAATGACAAGGGCTGGGATTTAGTTCAGTTGGCAGAGTGCTGCTCTGTACTCTCTGAGGCCATGGGTTCAATCCCTAGTACCCCCCAAATGGGAGAAGGACATGGCGGCCCATTTTCTAAACAATCCCAAAACAATCAGCCATTGAAAACCCTATGAATAGTAGAGAAGCACTGACATAATGCCAAGCATGGCATAGTGTTGGGGAATGTTTCATTCTATTGTACATAAGGTCACTATGAGTTGGACCTGACTTGATGACACCTAACAACAACAACATATATTTTATATACATAATACATACACATACACACACACACACACACACACACATACACACACACACACGACATGCAAGCAAAAGGGGACATTGGTGGGGGAGAAGGGGATGAGGTGTCGTGAGAGGAGGTAAACATAAGCAATGAATGTACAATGATATCATGTATGGAAGTGTCATAATGAAACCCACAAAGTTGCACCATAATTTAAAAACTACCACTAAAAAAAACCAATAAATAATAAAATAAAATGCAATTAAAATATACTACTTAGTGACAAGTGGCAAATCATCTCCCAATTAAGAAATTTTTCTGACAATCATAGACTAGGGCTAAATTGCGCTCAAATGGCTTGTGCGTTCAATCAGTGCAAGCAGAAAAATCCATAGATTCAGTTAGAAGTGTCAGGCTGGCAGCTCTGTGAGATACAGTCTTTAACCTTCTCTTGTCTGTCTTGATCAGAACAGCTCTTATGCAGTGACACATTTCTCTGTCCTCTCATGGCTGCCTTCCTTTGGGAAATCAGAATCACGATATAAAAGACAAGCTTTAATTTATCTTTCCTTTCTTTATACTTGTCCACAACACAAGCACACGAACATACTTCTTTCCTCTTGAGCTAAATGTAACTTCAGCACTTCTCTTGCCTTAATGTGTTTTCCTAATTAGCTTTACCATTAAAACCAGCTGCTACTGCAGTGTTTTTACTTTTATAAAGCATTAGAAGATTAATTGACTCATTATGTGGAAACAGGAGGATATAAATTTAGGGGAGCTTTTTGTTTAACTTGGGTTATAAATTGCAGCTCATTTTCCTTATTTATGTTTTCCCTACTCATTACATCTCCCATAACTAAGGGCTTTTTGTTTTAGTCTTATAGATGATAATTTATTTGTTTCTTCCAAGTAAAATCAATTCAGCATCTAGATACTGACTACTGAGTTGAGACAAAAGCTAAAATTATAAGAGCTGCTTATCTGGTCTCTGCTTGTCAAATAAAAGGACTAAAAGTCAGGACTTGGTTACTTTTAACTAGCTTTGGATTACAGGCAAGTGCTGTATAGTCCTTTCTGACATATAAGTTTCCTTAGATGTCTGGTGGAGCTAAAATCAGTTCTTCCTAGCTTACAAAGTGGCTGTAATGGTGACAGATAATACATTACATAATGTATTTTAAGTGCACTATACAAGTAAGATGTACTACTTCTATTTAACCCTCATTATTCCAGCCTGCATAAAAACAACTGATGCTATATCTTTGTGTGTATAGAAAGGCTTACAAATGTGGATGGTACTACATTATTAGTAACCCCAGGAAATTAATATTCTAATCAGAAAGGTTAATATTTAGTTAATTTTTACTATAATTTAATTATTTTACACACAGAATTACCAAAAATATTTATTGTACTGTCATTGTTTATGCTATATTCATGACAGATCCAATAGATAATGGAAAGTTGGTTTCTAAAACAATTGAATGGGGTTAGGTTCAGGACTTGACATACATTTCTTCATGTAGTCTCATAGCAAGCCTATAAGGTAGGTATCATATATTTATTTTCCTATTTTATAGATTAGCAAACTGATATTTGAGGAGTTAAGAGGTTTACAGAAGTTTGGCTCTAACTCAGTCTTATATGGCTATAAATTCCATAATTTTAATGTGTTTTTGTCACTTAGCTCCTTATCTGCAATAAGAATGATCTTTGGAGCTGCTATACAGGTCCAAAATTCTATGACCTTGCATCTTGCCTTTACATTCCCCTCACCTTCCACTCTGTCCTCAAGAATATCAGAGGACAAATTCTTAGACCCAGAAGTTAGGGTGTATTTGAATATGGGGCTCAAAGAAGACAGAAGTGGGGACAGAGGTCATGCCTTGTCCTTAGAAACCTAAGCTTTCATCCCCACAAGAACAATATAAATTCAGAAGGAGGAAAGATATTACAAGAACCCATTCATAATAGACAATCCATGTCCTAACTCCATTGTCAAACCAGCCTTCAAATTACTTCAAAGCCCCACTGTGTGGCCAGCAGTGGAATTAATATGTCCTTGAAGGGTAACTTTGTAAGATTGACCCCTTGCAGAAATATTCACCAGCAACAGGATACCTAGTTGTCTCTCCGCTTCCAAAGGTTATTGGTTCCAGGATCATCTCCACCATTCCCTGCAGATATGAAAATTTATGAATACTCAAGTCTCCAATATAAAATGGTGTAATAGTTGCATATAACTTATACAAATTCCCCCTTTGCTTCATTTTTTACTTTATTAATTAATTAATTAATTTGCAGATAGGTTTTCACTATTCAGCCCAGGCTGCCATAGAACACTCTTTGTAGCCAAGGCTGCCTTGAACTCACAATCCTCCTGCCTCAGCCTCCCAAATGCTGGATTACAAGAGTGCACAACCACACCTGGTTTTCTTATATACTTTAAATCATCTCTTGTTGTGGTTGTTAGGTGCTGTCGAATTGGTGTCCAACTCATAATGACCCTGTGTACAATAGGTAAAACACTATTGTCAGTGCTTCTCTGCTATTCATAGTGTTTTCAATGGCAGATTATTTTTTGGGAGTGGGTTGCCAGTTCCTTCTCCCAAGCCTATAGTACCTGGTGTTCCCAGGTGGTCTCCCATCCAAGTACTAACCAGGCCCAACCCTGATTAGCTTCTGAGATCTGACAGGATCAGACACCACAGTGGTACGGCTGCAGGCTTAAATCATCTCTGCACTATTTATAACACCTAATACAAGATAAATGCTGTGTAAATAGTTGTTATAGTGTGTTGTTTAGGGAATGACAAAAGTACGTATTCAAAACATATTCAACATTTTTTGAGTATTTTTCACCTGAGATTAATGGAATCCACAGATATGAAACTCATGGTTACAGAGAGTCAACTGCACTTAAAATCACAAAAACTCAAATACAAATTGATCTCTAGTTTTGTCAGAAAATAAGCACTGAAGCCCGGTGCAGTGGTGCACAGCTGGAATATCAGCAACACAGGAGGCTGAGGTAAGAGGATTGTGAGTTCAAAGCCAGCCTGTGCAATTTAGTGAGACCCATTCTCAAGATAAAAAACTTTAAAATGGGCTGGGGTGCAGCTCAGTGACAGAGCACTGGCCTAGCATGTGCAAGGCCTTGGGTTCCAACCCCTAGTACCACAAAAAAGAAAAAAGAAAAGAAAAGAAGAGAAAAGTGTTGCAGCTGTTTTTGTCTGTTTTTTAGTGAAAAGTAGAGTGATCATCTATATTGCAGGATTAGGACTAGTGGCCTGCATTCCTAAGAGAGAGGTATGCATTTTTGTTTAACTGCAGTAGTAATAATATTTATTTTGTCCCGTTTACTGAGCTCCAGTTAAGTTCAGTAATTGCATTATTTGTAGCCCTCAAATGAGTCTCTGAAGTGAGTATCTATACTCAGATTTTATAGATGAGGAAACCAAACTGAGAGGTGTTACTTACCCTACATCACATAATAGTGGTGGAGTGATATTCAAATTCTAGTCTATGTGACTTTAACATTAGAACTCTATCCACGGCATTTGACCACCCCTCTGAGACCTTTCCAAATTTGTCATTCCCTTGAAACATTAGAATTAATGGGAAGATTTATTCCTGTGAACTCCCAAGTAGAGCTATGACCAAGATATTTTTGTGAATTTTTATTTTGATAACTATTATTTTAAGAAAAATAAACAACCAGATGGGACTTATATTTGGTCATCAATAGTTCAAAGAGTTTTCTTTTTTAAACTCAATACTATGTAGGCAAAGTTCAGTTGAAAATGATTCATTAAAGAAAGAAAACATGATTATATATAAATAAATATATTAATTGCATTAATGTATCTATATATCAAATTTCATACACACAACTAAATGATGAAGTTATTAACATCAATTTTCCCACAGGCAGGAAGTGTTAAAATCCTTTCTTAGGTAAAACTAGGAAATGTCGTTATGTCCATTGAGCCTGGATTTTCTTGTATTATGTAAGTTTTCTGGACCCATAAACCTGAGTCTGAGAGACCTAACTGCAAAAAAACAAGTCTGCAGTTCTCTGAAATTGCTCCAATTCTGATTTCCAGTATGTTCCCTTCAAATACATTTCTGAAAATGTTTGTTTCTTCCCAAATGCAGCATGTGGTTGATGATCTGCAAAGGGATACTTCAGAGTCTGTGTTGTCCACTGTAGCACTGCACAGTCATCTGTGCATCTCTAGTCAGCCAACCACTGCCCAAATGAAAAAGGCTGATATTTTGGGGTAGGAGAGGAAAGGTCTTGACATTGCACAAAATCAGGGACTCTGTGATACTTAGTGATTATAAGAGAGTACTATTATCATGTGACATGTATAATTCTGCATACTTTTACATGTCTTCAAAATATTCCTCCTTTTAAAATCCCTACTAGCTAAAAATAAAATAATAATATTGGAGATACCACTTCTATATGTAGAAGGAACAGATTGGGATGATGCAAAGGAAATGAGTAGTGATTATTGGAATAGCATTTATTCACACATTGTCTTAATTTTATTTCAATGTATAACAACTGATTCAACAGATAACAAACTTTTTATTTAAAAAATTTGAAAAGTAATTTATTTTAAATATATGAGCAATATTCATTCTCTGTTTTGGAAGATGACAAAAATAATAATGCATTTCTCTGCATATTATTTATTCTTTCTACAGGATCTCCAGTGCCAGTCGGTATAGATGTCCAGGTTGAAAGCATTGACAGCATTTCAGAGGTCGATATGGTAAGTTTTTCCATAGGATATTAGTCTGTTTCTAAAAGGATAGACTCAGCAGTGGCAAAATCATTGGCATTTTAATAAATCACTTTAGTTTTATACATTATTAGTCTTTCCTACTTTGCTTAATATTAAGAGTTGTGGTTACTTTTTTCTCTTCTATTCACTTCTTTCTGCCTTTAGTTATAATTCTCATTCCCTTCCTACTTATTTCTTTTCCTTAAAATGTTTTTTCAGCAATGGAGCACTGCAGAACATCATCACTTGTTATGTAACATGAACTGGGAGCAATTATATAAGAAGGACAATCATATGTGTAATATGAAATCACAACCATGAGACCTTACCCATAAAACGAGAGACTATTGAACCAAGTTTCATAAACTGCTTCCAAAAGTTTTAATCGATATTTAATTGATATTTTTAATATCAATTTAGTTGATAGTTTTGTTTATCTGTAAATAATCAGTAACGGAAACAAAGGATCTTTTAAAATTCATGCAACTACAATTTAAGTAAGAAAATTCTATTTTCTTGCATTTTGTAAAAATATAGATTTCCATTATTTTATTTTTCAATGAAACATCTGTGTTTTCAAGGACCATTATTCACCAACCACTGTTCTTAAAACTTGAAACTGGTCACATATTATGACCAACCTTCCTTTTATCCTCTTCCTGTCTCCTGTGCCATTTTGTACACCTTGTTTTTTGAATCTTCTTTCACTCTCTTAATCTGCCATTATAATTTTAGCCATTTTTATGTTTTAATGCCCTTTGTCATAATTTTTTCATTTTATTTTCCCTGTTCTCAACTTAGAAGCACCTTCCTTGACTGCATAATTGCAAGAGTCATTTTTCATTTAAGTTAGTTTGAAGGTTTTCCAAGATTTTCCTCTAAATACCGTGTTGAACATCTATGAACAAGCACTTACACAATTGCTTTCAGATATATTGCTTTGTATTTCCTCTTCCTCAGAGTTTTGTTGACCCTTTTAGTTCATTTTTCTATGCCAAATGAAGATCACCTTTATAGTTTCAAATTTTCATTTTCCGTTTTCTTGTTCTTACCTAACTGCTGTGCCTGCAGCCATAGCCCTGTGGCATCCAATCCTGTCAGATCTCGGAAGCTAAGCAGGGTCGAGCCTGGTTAGTACCTGGATGGGAGACCGCCTGGGAACACCAGAAGCTGTAGGCTTGGGAGAAGGATCTGGCAACCCCCTCCCAAAATTCAATCTGCCATTGAAAACCCTATGAACAGCAGAGAAGCACTAACAACAGTGTTTCCCTTGTTGTACAGAGGGTCTCTATGAGTCGGATACCGACTTGACGGCACATAACAACAACAACAACCACCTAACTGTGTATCTCCTTATCTCTGAATCACACTTTCCTTCTCATTTGGATCTCCTCAATTCTATTGTCTTTTCTGTCATCCTTTTTAGATGCATTTCCTTTGACTCTACTATATGCAAATAATGTCAAGAGCTCTAACGTACTTTAGCACCAAGTAAAATGCAGCTTTAACAATTATGTTTTGGATGTAGTTTGCATTTTAGTGTCCCTTGCTGCCCTCCCCCACAAGGTATTAAACGATGTAATTTGTTTGTGGGGGGGTGGTACTTAGGGCTTGAACCCAGGGTCTCACACGTACTTTGCAAGTGCCCCACCTTTGGGCTGTACCCCTAGTTCACTTTTTAATTTTTATCTTGAGACAAGGTATTGCTAAGTTGTACAGGCTGCCTCTGACCTTAGTCTCATGACCCTCCTGCCTGTGCCTCCCAAATCACTGGGATTACAGGCATGCGCCACACCCAGTTTAAACAATGTAATTTTGAATGCCTTTAGACAGGCCCTGTGCCCTCTTCTAGGCCTTGGAACCCAACCCTTGCTTCTCTCTAGGTTCAACTTCTCCTTTCACTGAAATTACCTATCTGGTCCTTAGCCAGATATTTATTGCCCTTCATTTTCCACTTTAAATATGGCAACTTGGAATTTTTTATTTTGTTGGGGGTTTGGTTTTTTTGGTTTTTTTAAATTTAACTGATTCTAAGAGCTCTACATATTTATGGAGTACCATGTGATATTTCAATACATATATACATTGTATAATATTCAAATCAAGGTAAACATTATCTCTTCATACATTTATCACTTCTTCATGGTAAGATATTTAAATTCCTTTCTTCTAGCTTTTTGAAATTTACAGCACATTAATGTCATCTAAATCAGCCACTGAAAACCCTATGTCACTATGAGTCAGACCCGACTCAACACCACAGAACAACAACAACAACATAGTCACTCTTGAGAAAAGGACATGGCAATCCTCTCCCAAAGCAATCTTGAAACAGTCTTTGAAAACCCTATGAATATCAAAGAAGCACTGACATAGTGCCAGGCATGGCAGAGAGTTGGGTAGTGTTTCGTTCTGTTGTACAGAGGGTCGCTATGAGTTGGACCCAACTCAACAGCACCTAACAACAATAACATAGTCACTCAAGAATGTAATACTCCCCAGAACTTCTTGTTCCTCTTGTAACTTGATACCCACTGGTCCACCTTTTCCCATGCCTCCTACTCTTCTCTGCCTCAGGTAACCTCCATTCTACACTCAACTTGTATGAAATCAACTTTTTCAGATTCCACATGTGAGTAATCTTGCAATACTTGTCTTTCAATAAAACCAAGAAGTACAACTCCCATGAACAGGGAAAAGTTGAACTATTTTCTTTTTAAATTCCATTTCCATCAGAAAATATTCTATTTATTCATTTAATAGACATTTTTATATACATTAATCCTTGCACTTCATTCCCTTTTGTGAAATTTTGTGTGTGTGCTTTCATGAAATTTTCAAAAGTTGCTTTTAAATACTTCTGGAAACAAAACTATTTGATACATAAATTTTAACATATATGGTTCTTTTCGTAGTTTATGAAGTATAATCAAAAGATATGGTGAACATTTAAATTTAAAAAGTTCTTACAGTAAAAGACACATTGCCATTAATCTCCCTGAAAATACTCATCCTGGCTTTAAACACACTTTTCCCATCATCTTGCCACTTTCTGAAGCAATTCTGGAAGTCTTCTATCATGAGTGTCTTTCGTTGCTCTGTGTGGCTGCCTTGACGTCTTGAATTGTTTCAAAACATCTAACCTTTCGTCGTCTTTTGACTTTGGGCAAGAGCCAGAAATCACATCGTGACAGATCTGGTAAATAAGGTAGATGAGGACACACCATAATGTTTTTACTTGACAGAAATTTCTGTATCAGAAGCAATGTGTGGCACACAGCATTGTCATGATGGAGGATGAAAGTAAGACATGAAAGAGGACTTCCAGAACTGCCTCAGAAAGTGGCAAGAATGATAGGATAAGTATTTGAAGTCAGGGGAAGTATTTTCAGGAGGATTAATGGCAATGTGTCTTTTACTGTAATACATTTTTAAAAATTTAAGCATCATCATATTTTTTTTATCATACTTCAAAGTTTCAAATTTTAGGTACTATATATGATTTTTATAACATACAAATGGCACAATTAAAGATAAAAGTCTGAAAGAGAGAAATAAAGGAACACAGATCTGTTAAAGGAGCTACATTTCTAAGATCAAATAATCTTTCATCTGTGTACTTGATTAATATTTTATTTATAGTGATTCCTTCAAATAACTGAATGAAAATTTCAAGACACAAAAATTTCAGAAATGTCTAAACAAAATCTTCTATGGTCCATTATTTCTTATTTTATTTTTTAACTTCTCCAGCTAGTGCTCTTGCTAGCCCTTACCATTATCTACTTCAATATTTATTTCAGTTCATATAAGCCTTAAATTAAACTTCCTTCATTTTACTCTCCAAAGGGAATAGTGCCAATGGGAGTCACTACTAAAAAGGCCTCGTGTATAACGTTTTGACCCTTGCTGGCCCTGTTAGCTCTTACTAATACTTCTTCAAGCCTATGGTGCTCCAGAAACAAGTTCTTACTTATTTCCTTTCTCTTGCCATAATATCTAAGTTATCTCTGAATGACCCAATCCACATCTAAAGTAATCAATTGTCTCCATTCTGCAGCTCCAAAAATCAGATATCATCTTTCTCCCCTGAATAAGATTAACTTTGTTACCCATTTTCAGATGAAACTGGATTGGGTTCATCATGTTCAATTCAAAAATGCCTTCTAATTATCAGTGACCATCCCACCTGACCCCATGCCCAGCGTTACCTTTTTTTGCTTCTTCATGTATAAGCTTCCCATCCTTTCTTGCCCCACCTTGAATTCACTTTCAGTCCCTTGAAGTTTGTCTTGCTCTAAACCCACCATGTTTTCTACCCTGATCTTCACGATAGTGCCAGCTAATGGTGACACTGATGTATCACTGATATGCATCCCTGTTACTTGACTTCATAAAGTCAGTGTTTGCCCAGTGACCCCCAGATTGGACAGACCATCTCATTCTAAATATATGCTTATTAAAATTATTGCTACATGTTAATCAAAAATTCTTTGTAAAATGTTTTAACAGGATGGAAGTGTTGACAAGCTTGATTTGACAAATGCCCACTGTATATATGAACTGGATTATCACTTTGTACCCCATAAATATGTACAATTAAAAGACTAATTAAATGTACATGTGTGCTTATTAAGACAATCTATGCAACAACCCACACAATTCCCTCTATCCCAGTATTATGATAATGAATGAATCATTCTATTTATTCGCACTTACTTTAATTCAAAATTACACATGGCTAATGCTCCCTGATTAATCCAGAGCAATAATACAATATGCTTCTATTCTGAACCTAAAAAAACAAACTACTCACAATTAATTGGTGACTTAGTTGTAGTTTATAGAGACATATCCCTTGTTTGTATAATAAATGCCAAAGTTCCATTGTATGCATTAGTTCAAGAAAATTAGATTTTTGTTGAGAAATGAAAGATCGTAAGAAGTAAACAATTGTGAAAAGTGAAACATGATGTCATTGTCCACACCCAATGGCTTGGATGAAGCTAGGAGAATTTCTGTTCAAACTACCAAAGAATTAACTAACATCTGAAAGCCAAACAAAACTCAAATTATAACTGATTTGTTTTTTGTTCTTTCTTTATTTCTTTCAATATACTGCTAACATCTTTTTTGCTTTCTTTCTTAAATTCTTACAACAGATATGCACATTAACAATTCAAATTCCTGAGCCATACTGAATGAGAATCTCTGAAAACTGGCTTCTTGGGAACGGACCATTTTAAAAAAACTCCACAAGTAGTTCATTTGCAAAGTAGGCATTGAGAAACATCATTTCATGATATTCATTGTGTCTCTCAAATTGAGGGAAATTACCATCTCTGTAGCTTAGTTGGTAGAGTGCTGCTCAACATTCTCTAAGACCCTGGGCTTGATTCCCCAGCACTGCAAAAACAGGAGAAGGACATGGCAGCCAAACAATTGAAAACTCTATGAAGGTCACTGTGAGTTGGATCTAACTTGAGGGCACCTAACAACAACAACAAACCATGTCTTTCTCAGTGCTTGTGTTGATTTGCTAATTGTGGAACTAATTGTGGGACCAATTGTGGGACTCTAGTATATTCAACTTTGGAGACCTGCTTAAACAAAAATGATGCAAAATTATGAATACAAAAACAATTTTAAAAGTCAGTACTTAGAACAGAAAAAAATCCCAGTAAAACAATGGGCAATAAGATATTGGGGTTTAAGGTCTTTTTCTTCTGAAATCTCTTCAGGTGATTTACCAGAATGCTTATATAGAAATGCTTTTCATGGTATTGGCTCCCCTTTCTTAGCCTGAATACTCTATATCTCCCAAAAACTCTCAACATTTACCAGAATCTATGTGAAGAAGAAGTTCAAAACTTAAGCTCACTAGCTTCATCCTAAATCTACCCTGAAAATACAAATCAAGCCATTCACCTACAAATCATTACCACCCATGGCCATCAATTCCAAGACTGGTAGTATTGAAGTGATGATCATGAATCCTACTCCTATTGGTTTTGATTGGTCTCTTTTTCTCTCTCCCTAGGACTTCACAATGACTTTTTATCTCAGGCACTACTGGAAAGATGAGAGGCTCTCCTTTCCTAGCACAACAAACAAAAGCATGACCTTTGATCACAGATTGATTGAGAAGATTTGGGTCCCTGATATCTTTTTTGTCCATTCTAAAAGATCCTTCATCCATGATACGACTATGGAGAATATCATGCTGCGAGTACACCCTGATGGAAATGTCCTGTTCAGTCTCAGGTAAGAAGGGGTCTCTATCCCCTTTGGCTTTCTTGGATGGCAGCCATTTACACTGTAGTTGGGGAGTCTCACTTCAGACTGAGTTCACAATATTGCTGTCAGTTTAATGATGAATAGGACACAAGCTGAATGTGTGATTTTCCCTGGTCCTAATACCCAAATTCTAAAGAATTGCTTCCTACTCTAACTATTCCCGCTCTAGGCATATGTTGTTTGGACAAATAGAGTAGAGCTAAGTTTTGGAAATCCTTAAGTCTGGCACTCAGTTTTTTAGGCATGCACACCTGCTACTTCCCCTTACTAACTCCAATAAGCAGTTTTGGAATGTTGTACTAGCTAAGTAATTTCTTCAGCTATATCCTACATTTTTCATGAGAAGATATCATCCAAGTTAGCACTAATTTGCTCTCTTCCTTTTTCTTTTTCATTCTTTGTTAAAACATTTGTTCTAACACTAGACTATAACAGCCCTCCATCTTTAATGTCCCATATTTTCTTTTAGCCAAATGAGTTCTATGCATGCTGAATGGCTTTTAATAGATATTCTAAAAATGTTTGGTAAATCTAAGCAATTCAATTTTTTCAATGTCCTAGAAACCTGAGAAAGATTCTATAGCAGCCTAAAAAATGACATCCCAAAAGATATCTTATGCTTTTATCACTGAGGCCTGTGAAGTTTATCTCATATGACTAAAAAGATCCTTGCAGACATGATTAGGTTAAATTTCTTAAAATGGGGAAATTATCCTGGATTATCTTATTGGGATTTCAATGCAATCACAAGAATCCTTATAATAGATAGATACATACAGAAGAGCAGCAGGCAATGTGATCACAGGCCAAGGACTACTGATAGCTACCAGAAGTTGTAAAATGAATGGATTTTCCCTGTAGTATTCCTTAGGGAGCAGAGTATTTCTGAAACCTTAATTCTTGCCCAGTAATACTGACTTCTGGCCTCCAGAACTGTGAAACAATAAATTTCTGCTATTTTAAACCACCAATTTTGTAGTAATTTGTTACAGCAGCAATAGGAAACTAAGACAGATTCTTTTTGCTCATTAAAAATATCTTATACAAAGGAGCTGTTCCTGGCCATTTAAGGAAGGCTGTAAATATTTTTATAATACAATTAATGAAAAGTCTAGTTTTTAATAGGACTTTTAAATCAGGAATAGCATATGATTCATAAGTACTTGAGTGAAATTTCACTAGGAATTAGAGGTAGAACAGCAATATCTGACTGAAAAATTAACTGTTTTAATTGTTTTGTCGAGGGGATGACCAGTATAGAATTAACTCAGTGGATCCTTTTTTCACCTTACAAATTCTAAACATAGGTGTGGTCCTTGCTAGACTCTTGCAAAGTAACCTCTAATCCCTTGGAATATAATACCTCATAAAAGTGGTTTTGTTTACCTGAGTCCATGGGCAATGCCAGAAAGTCTGTGTTCACAATGCGGTTTATGGTGGGGTCCTTCAACCATGTGGCCTCAGCTTGACTTTTGGAGGGGCTGAAGACTAGGGTCAGGCACTTGGATGGTCAACCATGACTACGTATTTGACTCTCAGGTGAAATTTTGGATACCAAGGCTTGAGTGAGCTTCCTTGGTTCACAAAGCTCCATGCAAAACATTACACATCACTGCTGGCAGAATGAAGCATTATACACATAATTGCACTAGGAAAGGACAATTGGAAACTTGTTCCTGTTTTCCTCTTGCCACTGCCCTCTTCTTCTTTTCCATTTTTTAAATTTTAATCTTTTTATTGTAGTAAAGGTAACCATGAGTTTAACAGTTTTGCTGAGTTTTGTTAGTCTTTTTAGTGAATCATTGATCCATTAGCTGTTCTTGGAGAGCCCCCAAATTGAGAAGACTCAAAATTACTGTCTTCAGAGATCTTATAGCCAAAAGCAGAGCCAGACCAAGCCCAAAGCCAAGTAGCCTGGTGTCAGGCTTGGTTCTGATACCACTTAGCCACCTAACTTTCTTGGTCATTGATTTCTTCATGTGTACTATGAAGGAGGTGGGATAAAAGACCTCAGAGGTCACTTCCAGCTTTAATGTACTAGAAAGATGACAGAATAAGTACTCTTTGTTTACATGATGTCATCCATACACTTCCCTGGCTTTGCATTTTAGTGTATGACCATTGACAGTAGAATTCGGGACACAAAAGATAAAATGATTCTGCTCTTTTTCTTAACTCAGGTGCACCATGGGGGGGAGCATCTGTTGCCTTTGTTTTTAGCAGACTTGCTTGGGGGCCTTTTATGAACCTCTGATCTGCTATTGTGGATACCAGTTTCTACTTTGAGGAAAGATCATAGTACAGCAGCCTCTGCCTGAAGCCAGGAAAAATCTAGGAGGTTATAAAATTTGAAAAAATAAGTTTCATCGGTATGCAAACCTTTTGACTTAATAGCACCTGAATTATGTACTGTGCCCATAGATCTATGGCTAAACATGCTCTGGGCGTTTCCTTCACTCTGAGAAAAAAGAATTTCCTCAAGGAAGAAAATGAAGAAAATCTTTTACCTGTATATTTTTATTACCACCATTTCAATCCTTTATTATTGGGTACTATTTAAGTGTACATCTTCCAAAAAAGCTGAAAATATTTAAATCTACTTAAAATCATTTCCCTCTTTTTTTTTTTTTTTAAATCAGAGCCAAAAAATACAAAGGGGGCCAACCAGGAAATAGTGAGACCAGAGGCAATTACAGGAGCTGGAATTCTCTCATCAATCTCTGCCTTAAGCACATCCTCTACCCTACTGGGTTTGCTTCCTTGTACATTATTTGGACAGAAGATAGTAATTGATGCCTGTTCATATTATTCTGGAAAGGCACACAAAACAGGCAAACAGTAAGGAAGCTTCAATGTTGCAAGCTAATTTGGCCATATGGTTAAATGATCTGCAGTTTTCTTTTTCTCATTCCTTTTTATAGGATAACGGTTTCAGCCATGTGCTTTATGGATTTCAGCAGGTTTCCTCTTGACACTCAAAATTGTTCTCTTGAACTGGAAAGCTGTAAGTCTTAATGCCTGATGGAGTCAGCACACACCATTACATGGAAACATTTGGAAATAAGTACACTCTTAGCAAGCATTCAAATGTCTTAATATATTTTTCCAAAACAGTTGTTGAGTTTTTTGTTTTGCTTTTTTGTTTTTGTTTCTTTGTTTCTACTAAGGATAGTGACTGTTTGTTTCTCAAGTGAGAAGATTCACGGGGAAATGCTTTGATAATTACATTCTGCAGTTTTCACAATGGTTTTGAAGGAACAGCTTCCTAAGGAGGTGTATCTTTCTAATGTTATTAAGTGAACTGACACAGACTTTCCACACGTGGTTTCAGATGAGTCACAATCCTGTATTATATGTACATGTGTTCCCCAGAACAACTCAGCTCTAGGCCTAGACCCCCCTAACCAAAGTCCTTTCAGAGGGCATCTGAGCCAGTTCCCTATTGATCACTTTGACCCATTAGCTATTTTTGATAAAACATCTTAAAAGCTGTCATTTTTCACAATGTATCTAAAATACCAGAAATTATAATAAATGTCTTCTACATAGATAGTCCTTCCTAAATGTATTAGAAACTTTCTATATCACTGTTTGATTTTAGAGGAAAATTCTTTATAATTCTTTAAAATTTTAGAATTTCATCCTAGAGAGTCACAGAATTAAAAAGGCCTAAAAGTCTAGGGTCAGTGATGTGGGGCAATGTTACAGCATTGTTCTGAGGCCTGGCTTAATATTGTGTGAGATCACACACAGATGGAGAGCAGCTTGCAGCTATTTGAAAAGTTTTAACATATCATGTGACTGTAAGAAAAGCCTCTAATTTATGCCAGTCACCAGGATCTAATTTATTTTTTTCAGTACTATAGGGTTGAACCCAAGGCCTCACACTTGCTAGGCAAGGGCTCTACCACTGAGCTGCACCTCCAGCCTCTTTTTAATTTTTTTATTTTGAGACAAGATCTCACTAAGTTATGCAGGCTGTCTGTAGACTTGAACTCTCAATCCTTCTGCCTCAGCCTCCCAAATTGCTGGGATTAGGGACATGCACCGTGCACTGTGGTGCTCGCCTGATTTTTTAAACAATAGATCTTTTGAGAATGTTTATCGGCACCTAACATATACATGTTATTGGACCAGAGCTTGGAAATACAGAATACAGAACTGTACAAAACATGGTTACAGACCTTGTATAACTTATGAGTTTATTGCAATTACAGGACTGGTATTTTCTGGTTTTAGATGCCTACACTGAAGAGGATCTGATGCTATACTGGAAACACGGGAACAAGTCCTTAAATACTGAAGAGCATATTTCCCTTTCTCAGTTCTTCATTGAGGAGTTCAGTGCATCCAGTGGATTAGCTTTCTATAGCAGCACAGGTATAGCATTTTATATGGACAATCATTAGCATTTATTGAGCCCTTACTGTTTGCAAAGTACTGTAACATAGGAGGAGATCTGAATGCAAACAAATGTCACATTGGCTGATAACATCATCCCTCTCCTTTCACAGGCAGCAAGCAACCTTTGCTGTTCCAATGCATCCCTTCTCTCCCTCTTATGCAAACACCTCTAACTAGATACCTTGCTTCCACTCCTAGCTCCTCCTGTCTACTCTCAGTGCAGCAGGTAGAGTGATCTTTTGAGACATAAAGATCACAATTCTTTCCTGCTCAAACCCTTCATCACAATTAAAACCAAATTCAAACATCCTAACATGAGTTATCTCCTGCCTGCTGCCCTGACCTCATCTAATACCCCTACTACCCCTCCATCCCCCTCTCCCTTACTGGCCTTCTGGCTTATCCTCATATATACCCCTCTCATCTTCATCTACAAGACCTCAACTTTGGCATTCTCCTCCCTCTGCCTAGAATGCTTCCCCCCACTCCATCTTCTCATGACTAGCTCCCTGATTCATTCAGACCTTTGTTCAAATGCTTTCCTAACCATCCTGTATGAAATAGGCCTCTTTCCTCATGGTTCCCTATTTGTCTTCACAGCCCTTCCTACTACCTGAAATATATATTTATTTGAGTACTTTATTGTCTATATTCCTCTTTAGTAAGAGGGCAGGAAATTTGTCTGTCTTGTCGACCATTTAATCCCAGCTTTTAGAATGTGCCTGGTACATGATAGATGCTCAATAAAAAGTAGTTGAATGAATCAACCAACAAAGTGTATTGTTGCTCTAAAAAGAAAATCCATTCAAAATCAAGATTATACTATAAACTATTTACTGTAATAGATGTCATTTTGATTTGGTAACATTTATCCAAGATACTTTTTAGAGTTATACTTGTACCCTGTTTACTAAGTTAGAAGCAGTCTCTTTCTGATCTCTTCCACCACTCCCCATCCCCCAGCATCAATAACATGCCACATCATGCCAGTTATTAGTACTTTTAGGTCAACAAAATGCCGTTTGTGATTCAGTGAAGTCATGTTCAGGCCAGAAAGTGTGCCTACTGCTGGCTCTGAAGTTCAGGACTGTCCAGGCTAGAATCCTTCTACCTACTCGGCTTTGGTGGGAGTGCTTCTCCTCATAGGGTCCCACTGTTCTTAGACCTTGGAGAAGAGTTACCGAGTTATCTAAAACCTGTATCTTTAAGAGCAAAACCAAAAGTTATATCTCAGAGAGTTCAGTGCATCTTTAGCTATTTAGATCCAGAATGAATATTCTATTTCAACATTTGCCTGCATTGCTTAAGATTTAGCAAATTATATTATTAATTTTAGTCCTGTTCGTTGCTTTTTCTGATGTTGTAAGTAACATACATTAATGTGTTTTGATCACTGATGTATCCCCCGGCTCACAGAAGATGCTCAAAAGCAAATTATTAAGTAAATGAATAAGTGGTAAGCTGTGCATGGAGATGCATGCCTGTAATCTCATGCACTTGAGCTGCTGAGCCAGGTGGATTGAGAGTTCAAGACCAACCTGGGCCACATAGTGAGAATTTGTCTAAAAAATGGGGAAAGGGGAGCTGGAGCGTGGTGGTGCACACCTGTAGTAATCCCAATGACTCAGGAAGTGGCTGTAGGAGGATCGCAGGTTCAAGAACAGAGGCAGCCTGTGTAGTTTTAAAAAATCCTGTCTCAATTTTAAAAAATAAAAAGAGAGGTGGGCTATAGGTTCAGCTCAGTGGCGGAGTGTTTGCAAAGTGTGTGCGAGGTCCTGGATTCAGCACCGCCAGTACCACAAAAGAAAAAAATGGGGGTGAGTGGAGAAAGAGAGAATAAATGGTAAATAATTTGGAAAGAACTCAGAAAAGTTTAAAGAAAAAAGCCCTTGTAATAATACCTCATAGAGATAAATTATTATTGTATTTTTCTGCTCTTCATTCTTCTCCTTTTCTCTGTTTGTTTTCTACATAATTCTACATAATTTCTACATATAGAAACATTTTTATCAGAGTTTTTAATTTCTTAGTCCTAAATTAAATTAAATCATTACTTGCGTAAAGGAATTCCTTAAATGAATAATGACGAACATAAAGTAAAATTTATAGGTTTTTCATTTTATTATTCCTGTGGTAAAACAATTTGGACACATGATAAATTATGGATAAAGCTTTTGCAATGTTTAATGCTAATATAATGTGAAACATAGGAAACAAAAATCTAAGAGTAGTATTTCCTGCATAGCATATATGCCATATACGTATGCTGTTGTTGTTAGGTGTTGTCAAGTCAGTATCCAACTCATAGCAACCCTGCGTACAACAGAAGAAACACTATTGTCAGTGCTTCTCTGCTGTTCATAGGGTTTTCAATGGCAGACTGATTTTTGGGAGGGGGTTGCCAGGTCCTTCTCCCAAGCCTACAGCACCTGGTGTTCCCAGGCGGTCTCCCATCCAAGTACTAACCAGGCCGACTCTGCTTAGCTCCTAAGATCTGACGGAATTGATGCCACAGGGCTATGGCTGCAGGCATGCTGTGTGTGTGTGTGTGTGTGTGTGTGTGTGTGTGTGTGTGTGTGTGTGTGTAACTAGCAATGATATTTCTTCAGACTTTGAAGTTTAAATATCCGTGAACATACATTCAACATACATACAGCTCTTTTGATTAAAAAAAGAGATTAAAATTCACTTCCAAATTTTAACTTCACCCCTAAATCATTCTTTTGGCTCTATGTCTCTATTTGTGATTGTCAACTTTTTCAAGCCCTACCAGGCATGCTCAACACATGTTGATCTTTATCTTCTTCTGTTCATGTTTTAGAGCCTGTCAAAAGCCAGACAAAATAGTTGCATTGAAAATCTTACTGCTCACAAAGATGCTTTTAAGTGTTTTTAAATGAGCTACAAATCATTAACATTCAAGTATGGTTATATTTCTGAGAAATAGAATTTTGTTCCTAAGACAAATGGAATAAAGTAGAATTCAGTTCAAATATACAGCTCCATATAACATGATAGTTATTCACAATAAATTTGATTTTTAAAATCAACTTATACAAGTATATGTAATACAATCACATATTTGTTATTGAAGAAAGGACTTATGCATGTGTATGTGTTTTAAAAGTCCAGAAAGATTAACAAAAGATACCTCTGAGAAGTGGGTATAGGTTGGAGAGATTTCTAATTTTATTTCAACACTTTGTATTTTTGAATTTGTTAAAATATGCACATTTTAATGTGAAAGATTAAAATGGGCTCTAAGAGTGGAAAACTGAAAGTGCAAAGCATTTTAGAAGCTGTAGTCAAACACAGAACTAATAACCAAATCTGGATTCATTTAACTTGTCCCTAGATTTTAGAAAGATCACATTTAGAAACTTATCTCAGTTCATGGGTATGTGATAGCTCTGCCTCCCATCATCTATGAATTTTTAAACATAGTGTCCTGAGAGACAAATGTGTCTTTCTCAGATTAGTGTCCTTTTAAAATATATTAGCTTCATCAAAAATAATTTTTCATATTTTTTATTCATTTCTATAATTACAAGTACCAATCACAAACACCATTCTCAAACCATTTATACAGAGAAACTATGTATCTGGCTTTGGTTATAAGACCTAGAAACACAGTTATAAAACTTAGTTTCCATTAGTAACCGAATCACAGGGTTGTTACTGTTTTCAGCAATGCCTTCACTAGTACCATTGCCACTGTACAAAAAGAAAAAGAAAAAGAAAAAGACCTGGTAATATTAATTAGCAGAAGAGGGCTTCTGCCCCTTACACCTTTCCATGCTCCTCAAAATCACTTAGTGTTAATTTACAAAGGAAAATAAATTATTTGTGCCCTCAAGGGATGGATTGAATAATTATTTGTTATCACAGAGTGAGTACTGGGGAGAGACTGCTGAGTTCAAACCCTGGTCTACCACTTACCAGTAATGTGATATTGGGTAATTTGCCTAATCTCTCTAACCCTCAATTTCTTTATCTTTAAGTGGGTTTTATAATACTCTCTACATCATAGGGTTGAGAAAATACATTTAAATAATTTAGAATGAAGCCCAGCATGGTGGCACACTCTTGTAATCCCAGCAACTTGGGAGACAGAGGCAGGAGGAGAGAAAATTCGCAGCCAGAGCAACTGTGTAATTTAGCGAGACCCTGACTCAAAAATTGAAATATAAAAAATGAGTTTGGAGTGCAGCCCAGTGGTAGAGCACTTGGAAAGTAAAACCCTGGGTTCAATCCCCAGCTACCACATGACTAACTAACAAACAAACTAACTAACTAAACAAATAAATAGAAATGCTATCAGCCATATGGTAAATGCTCAATGAATGTCACCCTTTCCATCAACATTGTCATCTTGATCGTTTTTAATACAGTCACTGAGACCTTAGGGACAAAACGCCATTGAAGTTAACAGTCTATAGAAATAAAATGCTTACATTTTGTCTTGGGACCAATTCCCCAGTTATTGCCCATCTCCTCCATTTTTCTGGCTGGCATTTCTCCTGCACTCTTTTCTGTCTCTTAAATTTATCTTCTGTCTACCATGTGGCAGCCTGATGGAGACAGGCAGACCCCTCCCCTCACACACAGAATTTGGTTCACATGTCAAAACTGATGATGCCATACACATGACAAAAGAGTATGAAGAGATTTGTTTCTCACACAGTAGGCTTTCTTGAGAGAGCAGCGTAGGCTCCCAGCAAGTCTGAAAATGGCTGAGAGAAAAGAAGGCATGGCTGGCTTGGGGTTTTATGGTGGTCCGGAGGTGGAGAAATTGGGGAGGGAGTTCCCTTTTGTGGCACAGGACTTGACAGTTTGAACTTCTCACAGGTGCACAAAGGCGGCACACTCAGGGGCAGGCTTTTTTATTAGCTTGGCCCTTTGTGGGGCAGAAAGGAGACGGAAGAGGGGCTGGAGACCTCTCCATAGTCAGGCATCAAACACGGAGTCAGCTTCTTCATCACACTCCTTGGAATGATGATGTCACATGTTCTCCAGGTGGCATTACCTTTCCTGGTATGTGAAGGGGCTTCTTTTGGCCTGCAGCTTCAACCACAATGCTATTCTTGTCTTCCCTTTTGTGAAAAACCACAAGAAAAAACAACATTCCTCTCTTGTGATTACCACCACGCATGCATAAAAACTAGAGGATTATTTTCCAGAAAACTGTAAATTCTGTATTGGAGTGCTTGTCTAGCATTCATGAGGCCCTAGGTCCAATACTCAGCATGGCAAAATGATTAATTAATTAATTTCTTAAAGAAAAAGAATATAGTTATCTAAATTTATTTCAAGGCGTAATAATGAACAGAAAACCACATACAGTCAGACTTCTGTATCCATTGGTTCTGCATCCGTGGATTGAACCAACTGTGAATAAAAAATACTTCTTTAAAAAACAGGTCTGTATCGAACATGCATAAATTCCTTTGTTGTCATCATTCCTCCAAAACAGTACAGGGTAACAGCTATTTATATAGCATTTACATTGTATTGGGTGTTATAAATAATCTAGAAATGATTATTAAAGTATATGGGAAGATGAACATCAGTTATATGCATATACTATACCATTTTATGTGACCTACTTGAGAGCTTGCATCGATTTTGATGTCCTAGGGGATCCTGGCATTTAGCTCAATTGGTAGAGCCCTGCTCTGCAGTCTCTGAGGTACAGAGTTCGATTCCCAGCACCAAAAAATGGGAGAAGGACATGGCAATCCACTCCCAAAGCAATCCCAAAATTGGAAACCCTATAAGGGTCGCTAAGAGTTGGATACAACTCGACAGCACCTAACAACAACAACAACAACAACAACAACAACAACAACAACAACAGGGGACCCTGGAACCAATGGCCTACAGACACAAAGGGATGAGTATGCACTGATAGTGTTTGTCTTTATGAATGACTTTTATAGGTATTCCTTTCTTATTTTAACCTCACAGTAATTATTCTACTCTGCAGTCACAATCAAAACTCTCAATTGCACGTAATAATAATGTGAGTAACAAATGCAAGACGATGAATAGCTCAAAAATTAATGTATTTCAACTTCAGAATGCACTATCTGATGTATCTTTTTATCATCCCCTGATAGTGAAATTGTTGGGGATTCTTAAATTATATGTATCAACTGACAATGAGAAAGAGCTTCATAACCTGGTGAGAAGAGAAGGGTAATGAGCACTTCTTTGAAATAAGAGGCCAGGAGTAGAGGCTGGCAATTTGGTGTGGGTTGACCCCATGTATATCTTAGGCTGAATGCCTAAATATCTACCTGACCCATCCAACAGGTTTACTACCTTACTTTCCTAAGAAATTATTACTCACACTAGTAGAAAGTTTCTCTAATTTTACAATACCTGTGATTTTTGTTTTATAATTTTAACCTATAGGCTCTGAATAACTTTGTTTCAAAACTTCATTTATCAAAGATAAATTAATTTTACCATTTACTCATAAAAACTATATTTCATGTTTATTCATTTCAGTATTCATTGCTTTATTTTAGTAAAGATTTAATAAGATTGGCATCATAGTTGTTCTTAGGTAAAGTAGGCTAATATGAATTAGAATTGTGTGAGTGAAGCCGGGTGCCACGGTGTATGCTTATAATCCCAGTGACTCGAGAGGCGGAGTCAGGAAGATCGGAAGTTCAAGGCCAGGGATAAGCTGCACAATTTAGCAAGACTTTGTCTCAAAATAAAAAATAAAAAAGGGTCTGGAGTTGCAGCTCAGTGGTAGAACACTTGCCCAGTATGTGTGAGGCCCTGGGTTCAATCCCCAGTACTTAGAAAAAACTTGAGAAAGATGAAAAACAAGAGCAAAGTATTAAGCATAATCTACTGTGGGGTCTCAGTTGGTAGAGCGCTGCACTGCAGTCTCTGAGGTTCCGAGTTCAATTCCCAGCACCGCAAAAATGGGAGAAGGACCTGGCAATCCACTCCCAAGGCAATCCCGAAACAGTCAGCCATTGAAAACCCTATGAGGGTCGCTATGAGTCAGATACCGACTCGACGGCACCTAACAACAACAACAACAACAACTGTGGGGTCATCACAGACTGGCACTCAGAGAATTCCTCTAGCTGGTCTGAAAATTTGGCTTTAAATATCCTTACAATTGGGGTAAAGAGGAAATGAGTAAGAGCAAAGTGCACAATACAATCATATGAAAATGTCATTATGAAACCCATTATAATTGTGCACTAATTAAATTTTTTAAAATTAGAGTATTTAGGTCAAAAATAAAAATAATAAATAAATAAATAAATAAACTACCTTACAGTCCATGTGGAAAACGAATCCTAAACAAAATATCTATGTGGTTACGACCACAATTGGTGCTATTATGATCCTATCAAACAATCAGTATAACCACATGTTGTTAGATGCTACCAAGTTGAGTGAGACCCAAGCAGAAGACAGAGTACATTTCCAGCCCTCAGTACAACAGAGTGAAACCCTCCCTGACGCTATGCCATTCCCAGCACTATGTCATGCTTCTCTGCTATTCATAGGGTTTTCAATGGCTGATTGTTTGGGGATTGCTTTGGGAATGGGTTGACACATCCTTCTCCCATTTTTGCTATGCTAGGACTCGAACCCACAGGGCCTCAGAGATCGCAGAGCAGCACTCTAGCAACTGAGCTAAACCCCAGCCCATTACCAACATGAGTTCACATAATTGCAAAAACATGCAAAGAAACATCATTTGGTTGCTTTTTTACAGATTTATCATAGATACGTCAAGATGTCTGTGAGACTTAGAACAATGAAAATAGTTTAGAGATGTCCTTACCCCCTCCTCTTTGAACACTTAGCTGTCTAGATCTCAGGTTAGAATTCACTGACCTACTATGAACCTTTTCTTTTAAATAAAATGTTTCTCTTCATTTGTTACAGCTAATAAATGGTTATTAGCTATTATATGGAGTCATCAATCATGTATTGAAGACTTTCCTTCTTACAAATATATTGTGCAGAAAGACATTTAAAGGACACCCACAAGAGACATTTACCATTCATCCTTGAGCTGCAGGTATAGAAATTAAGGAGATTGTTGAGTCAAATAATTAAGCAGACTGCAGTTCAGGTGGTTGACCTAACAGTAGTGAAGTGTCAGGCTCAGGAAAGATCAGGTAGGACTGGGTAAACAGAGTTAGGTATATCAAGTTCCATGTCCCCCAAGAGCTTGGAATCTAATGAGGCAGGTCTTTTCACTAAGCGTGGTGTTTCCAAAAGGAAGTGGGTTCTAACGAAAACTTTGGCTCTTTCTCATAGGTTGGTACTATAGGCTTTTTATCAACTTTGTGCTAAGGAGGCATATTTTCTTCTTCGTGCTGCAAACTTATTTCCCGGCCATGTTGATGGTGATGCTTTCATGGGTTTCATTCTGGATTGACCGAAGAGCTGTTCCTGCAAGAGTGTCCTTGGGTAAATAAATCTTTCCACACTTGTAAAATGCTAGCATGGGAGAAGGGCCAGAGAGGTAAATAAAAATGGATGTTACACTGACAGGAAAAGAAAGTGGTGGGCTAGCAGGGATAGAGATGCATGTTCACGTTAAAGTATTTATCTTGTCAACTTCATGTACAAGTTATAATTGGGCTCATTGCTTGAAAACCTTCAATTTAGGGATGGAGATTATGCTGACTGATCTGCAACTGGAAAGAGGGTAGAATTATAAAGCAAAAGCAGGCTCAGCTTAGAAAACTATCCCCTTTTCTATTCAAGCAATGCCCTCTCCCTTACCTAAGTCCATTTAACTTGGCATAACAAACCCTTACATCACAGAAAGAAGACCCTTTAAACTAATTCACACTATACTGTTATCTTAACAAATCCTGAGGTGGGAGATGTTTGGTTTTGAAGCATGATTGCTGATTAGAAATTAGGGCTTAATTCAAAGGCCAAAGTCAGATTCAACCACAGTGGGTTTTTAGGTACTGTGGCACTTTAGCTGGTAAGAGACTTCAAGTGAAGAGGCATTGCCAGCCTCATTAAGTCACTACACAGAGGTGATTATCTACTCCATCTAGCATGTTATATGCCACTGTCACACACTGATTTATGGGAACCATTTCAGACCTCTTGGCAGTTATTGAGTCCTTATAAAGTGGAAGGTGCCAGACTAAGCACTTAAATGACACGTTGCTTAATGAGAACCCAGGAGTTAATCCCACTTGCCTTCTTGGCTGGTTCAGGGCAGAGCGCCCTCATTTCATCTGATTCTGTTCTTTCACCTGTAATGCTCTGTCTAGAGAAGATTGTAATAAGTGCTTCACAATCATTGTAATTATCACATAGTTCATTCCAGAAAGGATGGTTTC
Organism: Pedetes capensis; assembly: GCA_007922755.1. Taxonomy (NCBI): domain Eukaryota; kingdom Metazoa; phylum Chordata; class Mammalia; order Rodentia; family Pedetidae; genus Pedetes; species Pedetes capensis. The sequence goes on along the minus strand of VMDO01004313.1, from coordinate 63,597 downwards.
GAAGTTAATGTTCACAAATTATATGCATTCAAAAGATCATTTGAGAGACATAAGTTATTAATATTAATAATTCATTCACCTCTTTCCCCTAATAAAAGCCTCAACCTTCAAGCATTTGAGGCTTGAATATCTTCAAGGAAAAAAATAGCATCTGAATGAGTAATTAAATTATTTTGACTGTGTCTTCACATCAGAGTGTCTGTGTCTTGACCTCAGTGGGGCAGCAGAGACCCAAGCAGGAGGCAGAGCACATTTCCAGCCCTCAAGACAGGATGAGGAAGGCACTCAGTCTCCAAGTTTTATGAACATGATTTTTAATTAGATTCCTCAAATTGACTGCTCTGCTCTATGCTATGAGAATGACAGCTGTAAGAGCTAGTTCCATGGCAGGTTGTAGTGAATAAAGAACATAGAAATACTACAGTTAAGTCATCTGAAATTGTGTACTTTTTGCTTCCAGATCTGATTATTAGAGTTAGGACATTTCTGTGCACACTAACGTAAAGTAATATGCAAATAAGAAGTGTCCCTCTCTCATATTAATTAAAGTAAAAAGAACAACAGTATTCCTGCGACACTACTATGTTTTCAGGCTTTTGCTTCCTACTACTTTTGGAGTCTTTTCAAAGATATTTGGCCCTCTGTTTTACTCACTTTTACAAATGCTGTGCTACTCAATTCTTAGAAGAAACAATATGGTATTTCAATTCATGTGTATAAAATGGACTGATCAAATCAGGGTAATTAACATTTCCATCTCCTTATTTGCATTTGCACCCTTCAATCTCCTTCTAGTTATTTATAAAATGTATAATAAGTTGGGGCTGGGGTTTAGCTCAGTTGATAGAGTGCTGCTCTGCATTCTCTGAGGCCCTGGGTTCTATTTCCAGCACCACAAAAATTGGAGAAGGGTGTGTCAGCCTATTCCCAAAGCAATCCTAAAACAATCAACCATTGAAAACCCTATGAATAGCAGAGAAGCAGTGACAAGGTGCTGGGAATGGCACAGTGTCAGGGAGTGTTTCATTCTGTTGCACATAGAGTCACTATGAGTTGGACCCAACTTGACAGCACCTACCAACAACAACATGATAGGTTATTGTAAATTATAGCCCCCACTATGCTATATAACACTACAAATTGTTCTGTCTGTGTTGGGGTACACATTCCCCAAACTCTCTATCCCCTCTGGCCTCTCCCTTCCCAGCATCTGTTAATTACTCTTATGCATTCTGATCAATGTTTTTTGACATCCACATATAAGAAAAAGTATGTGGAATTTGTCTTTCTGTCTGACTTATTTCACTTAACATAGTGTCCTCCAGTTCCATCCATTTTGCCACAAAATATCATTCTTTTATAGCGGAATAATATTCCATTGTGTGTGTCTACTACATTTTCTTTGTCCATTTAATTGTTCATGGACACGTAGGCTGACTGCATATTTTAGCTACTGTGAATAATGCAGCAACAAACCACTGGTGAGCAAGTGTTTCTTTGATACGCTGATATCATTTCTTTTAGATATATACTGAGAAGTAGGATAGCTAGATCTATGGTAGATCTATTTCTAGTGGCTTAAGGAACCTCCATACTGTTTCCATAATGGCTGTAATAATTTATATTCCCACCAACAGTATGTGAGAGTTCCTTTTTCTCCATACCCTTGTCGGCACTTGTTATTCTTTTGTCTTTTTGATAACAGCAATTCTACCTGGAGTAAAATGATCTCTCATTGTAGTTTGATTTGCATTTCCTTTATAGCTAATGAAGTTGAGCATTTTTTCATAAATTGGTTGGACATCTGAATGTTTCCTTTTGAGAGGTATCTATTCTTACCTTTTGCTCATTTTTAATTGGATTATTTGTTTTTAGGTTATTGAGTTTTTTAAGTTCCTTAAGTGAAGTGGGTATTAATCCTCTGTCACATAGTTTGCAGAAAATATTTTCACGGTAGTGGATGGTCTTATCACCATGCTCATTGTTTTCATTACTGCATAGAAGCTTCTTAGTTTGATATAAACCCTTTTGTCTATTTTGGGGTTTGTTTCATGTATTATGGGAATGTTATCCAAAAAATCATTACCTATGTCTTGAAGTATTTCTCCTATATTTTCTTCTAGTAGTTTCATAGTCTCAGGTCTCACTTTTAGAAAACTAGATCTTATCTTCACTTATTCTGGCTATTGCAATAGGTTTTGCTTGAAATATAGGGAGAAATCTGAACTTCTCAGCTATGTATCTGGAAAATGAATAGTATTTTCATAGTCTTCCAGATAATTGTGGATGGTCTTCCTTCATATTACACCAAAACTCAGTGACAGTTTCTTAAAGGTTACTTGCAATATGGAATGTGAAACCATATTGATAAATATTTTCTGTTCTGTTAGATTAAAATCCACTGGTCTATTTTGAACTTGAAACAGATCTTTTTACTCATTGTATTGGTCATTGGGAAAGTGTTGGTTCACTGAGTTTTACATATCTCCCAAATGTTTTCATAATTCATTATACAACATCAAAAACACATCCATTAATATCACCACTAATTTTTCATCAGAAAAATTTTGAGTAGTAGGATCTCATAATAATGGCATCATTCTAGTTTGGACTTGGAAGAACAAATCATGTGGTTGACAACCAACATAACTAATTCTTTCACTTGAAGGGATGGATTGAGTTTTCTCAGTTCTAAGAAAATATCTGCCGAATATCCAAATCTGGGTGATCAGTTTGTCTTCAGTTTTTCTTTTGAGTAAAACCAATGTTCTGGTTAATAAGGGGTCTATAGGGGAATTCAGGTCAATGGTAGAGTGCTTATCTAGCACATTCAAGGATGTGAGATCAATCTCCAGCACCACAAAAATAAGTGAATGAAGCCGTGGACACTGTGGTGTACACCTGTAACCTCAGTAACTTAGGATGCCGAGGCAGGAGTTTCCAAGTTCCAGGCCTCTGAACAACTAAGTAAAACCTTGTCTTAAAGTTCAAAAAATAAATAAATAAATAAAATAACAAAGGGGCCTGTGAGTTCAGCTCTGTGGTATACCACTTGCCTAGTATGCATGAGACCCTGAGTTCAACTCCCTAGTGCTGCAAATGTGTGTGTGTATGTATGTGTGTGTGTATATATGTGTGTGTGTGTATGTGTGTGTGTGTATATATATGTGTGTGTATATATGTATATGTATATACATATATATACACACATATATATGTATATATGTCTAGACTGGAATTTAGCTCAGTGGGTAGAGCACTGCGCTGCAGTCTCTGAGGCCCCGAGTTCAATTCCCAGCACTGCAAAAATGGGAGAAGGACCTGGCAATCCACTCCCAAGGAAATCCCAAAGCATTCAGCCATTGAAAACCCTATGAGGGTCGCTATGAGTCGGATACCGACTCGACGGCACCTAACAACAATAACAACAACATATATGTATATATACATATATACATACATACATATGTATATACATACACACATATATACCTAGTTTGGCTCACAACTCCATTGACTGTGTGATTTTCTTCAAGACAGACTTTGTTCTTTGGTATGCAGAACTTTGAATACACTATATACCACCATTGCTCATTTTATAACCGAGAATATAGAAAAAAAGAGAGACACAAGCTCTATAATTTAGTAAAATTAACCATTTTTATTGCTTTTCTTTTTACTGTGAGTGCTGGGAGGTGAAAAACATAGTGACAATTATGTCAGTTTGGTACTGCTGCTTTGGTTCATCCTGAGGCAACAGCACCACGGCCATTGCACCATCAGTACAAGCATCAATATAGTGAAAAAAGTAAATGATGTCTGTGTATTGTTGTCAATTCATTTTTACTACACAGAGGCTGAGAAAAAGTCTTGAAGATTCCAAGGGGTCTACAGGTTACCGTGAGAACTGTAGCCATAAGGTATCTAAATCATTACTATCTTCTCTGTCAAAAGTACTCAAATCTGTTTAGCATCCCTTTTCCACTTCCCATGCCTTAATCAATGCTGTGACCCTTGCTAACTTTCCCCTGGATTGTCCTACTAGAGGCCTACCTGGCCAGGGTCATCTTTCAAGCCTTCGTGCCCCAGGGGGTGTTGGAAGTAGAAATACAGCCCATGCTTCATGGGACATGCTGTGAGGTGGTGACCTCCAGGAGAAGAAGCACATTTCACTAACGTACACTGAGCTATAGTGCAGGCCTTGTAATTGTTTATTTCACCTCTAGTTCTTCTAGATCTAGTTCAGCCCTCCTATCAGAATATCTCCAAAACGCAAATGGAATCGCATTAATGTACTCTCAAAATGGTGTTGAAGTAAATACTCTTAGCTTAGAATCCAAGGTGCCCCTGAGGTTGCCAGGTAAAATACAGGACACTCAGTTAAATTTGCATTTTAGATAAGCACTAAATAATGTCACTAAATCTGAAAGCCTACCTCTGCCACAATGCAGTTACACTAAACTTTAGCAAATGTGGATATTCAACATTCTCAAATAGGCCCCTGACTAACTCTTACCTCATTTCTGTACATTTATTTGGGCTCTCCTTCTACCTAGAATGCCCTCCCTACCTGTTTTCCCACTGTCACCCCAAAGCCAGGAGTCTTTACTGATGGCTTCAAGCACGTAGTCTTTCCCATCTTTGAACCATATGACATGCCCTAGGTACTTGACTTCTTCCATTTTTTCTTTAACTAAGACATAGGGGTAGTTTATCTTGTCTCCTCTTTTTAAAAATAGTTTCTTAAGGACAAAGATCATTATTACCATCTTTCATTCCTATAGTGACTACCATGGTGCCATGAACATTTTTCACACTCAATACATAGTTGTTAGGTTGGCAGTGTTTAGCCCATGATACTTTTAATTTTTTTTTCAGGAATAGAATAGGAGTTGGATAGCATAGAAGTATCTATTGTGAGTAGGTAATTCTGAAAGGAGATAATGTTGTTGTAAGGTGCTATCAAGTCAGTGTTCGACTCACAGCGATCCTATATACAATAGACTAAACACTATTGTCAGTGCTTCTCTGCTGTTCATAGGGGTTTCAGTGGCTGACTATTTTTTAGGAGTGGGTTGCTGGGTCCTTCTCCCAAGCCTATAGTACCTGGTGTTCCCAGGCGGTCTTCCATCCAAGTACTAACCAGGCCTGACCTTGCTTAACTTCCGAGATTTGATGGGATCGGAAGCCACAGTGGTATGGCTGCAGACAAAGGAAGTAATAGCCATTATAATTTGGAATGTATGTTGAGTAAAAAATATTCTCTCTCTCCATTTCATTTGCTAAGGAGAAAAGATAAGGCAATTATAAATTTATTCAAGGATATTTTAATACGGAAAGAGGAAGAATATTATACTTTTTCTTCTTATTTCTGCCTCCCTTCTTCTTTCTTTGCCTCTATCATTCTTGCCTGCCATTTGTGCATGGACTAGGCCATTTTTTCTACTCTGTTCAGTAATAGGGTCTTAAGTGGGAAACAGATGTGTCAGTAGAAAGCCATCGAAGCTTTCAGGCCTGTAATCATTGATAGCGAAAAATACCTTTTAACAGAAGATATATTACATACTGGAAAAGTGAATGTCTAGAGAACTGGGCAAGAGCAATTCATTTGACCATCAAAGAGATTACCAGAATCTCCAATGATAGTCACTGGACTCTGGCACCAGTTTTGAGGAAAAAGCATTGCTAGTTTCCTGCCCTAGAATGTTGTTGAAATATCCATTCCAATTTCCTTTCCCTTATTAATCATCATATTTTATGTCTGCCTATGGCATATAGGGTAAATGTTTTCGCTCATTTGAAGGTAATGGAGATATCCTATCCCTTCACCTACAGAAGGGATAAACAAACTCAGTAGTTCTATTTCTGATGCCTGCCTGCCTAGTGCTGTCACACTGTTCAGTGAACCTCTTCACTATACACCACCAAAAATGGCCAATGAAACACAAGGATGAATAAATCTCCCCTACCTCTGCTTAATTCACTCCATGCATGCCCTTAAAAGTTAATAGGGTGAAGCTGCAAGGGCTCAGGGGAGCTGAGTCAAATGGCCAGTCTAAATATTTTCTCCTAACACTTTTGTAACTATGCATAGCAAGATCAGTAGGTGGGCAGATGATTTTCTAATCCCAGTGCATAACCTTTCTTTGACTAAATGGTCACTTCATATAATTCAAAACTCCTTTATTGGAATGTTAACTTTAATGGATCTGGAAGGAATACTATTTGTCAAGATTAATGTATTTTCAAGGAGTGGCTTAAGTCATAATAAATGTGTTTAATGTAGCTGTAATAGTCCTGACTTCAAGTTCTATTGCTTTCGGAATTTATGTATCAGTTTTCTTGTCATTCTCTCCCCCATCCAACAATTCCTCTTCCCTATTCTCCCAGTCTTTTTTTATAATTATTGCTCATTTTATGCAAAGGAAATCTAGAATACTGGTTTTAAAATAAAGCTATAGTAAATTAGTTGAATTAAGCATGCTTTTAAAGAAAACAATTAGTAATTTACAGCTCCCAGGAAAATGTAGGTGACACAGTTCTTTTTTATTAGTCCAATAGCCCTTGATTCAAAATGCATGATGAGAACTTTCTGGCATCTACATTTTGTCTTTGTTCTAAACTCATATTTTATTCATTAAGTACATTGAAAAAAATTGAAGTTCTATCTTCCATATCTTAGAAAATCAGCTAGAGAAGATATTTAAAATTTTTTGAGCTGATGAGGTGAGCTACTAAATAGGAATGTCAGCTCAGGATTCCTTCTGTTTCTTGCAGCCAAGTCTTAAAAGGATTAAGACTTCTGGCCTATTAAAAGCACAAAATACCTTGTTTTTGCCTATTGATATACATATTTCCACATGATTTTGCAGCATCTTGTCTCAATAATCCTCTGTCTATAAAAAGTGATTTATAATCTTAAAAACAAAAGGAAATTCCTTTCATAGGTTCAATATGAGAGCCAGTAGGTTTTCAGGTATAAAGAATAAGTTTAGTACTCACAAGGAGAGATTTGAACCCTGCCCCTGGCAAAATTTGGGCAATTAGCCTGCAGCCATATCACCCTGGCATCTGATCCCATCAGATCTTGGAAGCTAAGCAGGGTTAGGCCTGGTTAGTACTTGGATGAGAGACCACTTGGGAGCACCAGGTGCTGCAGGTTTGGGAGAAGGACCTGGCAACCCACTCCCAAAAAACAATCAGCCATTGAAAACCCTATGAATAGAAGAGAAGCACTGATATAGTGCCAGGCATGGCACAGTATCGAGTAGTAGTTCAACTGTTGTACATAGGGTCACTGAGTTGGATCCAGCTCAAAGGCACCTAAAAACAACAATTGCTTAGCCACTCCCAGCTCACATTTCTTTTCTGCAACATATGCCCAATCCATATTTATCTAAGTGTGTGATAGGTAAACATTCAATCAAAACAAACAGGCTTTATGTAATAATCTTGGCTTCAGCTATTCCTATAATGTTAATAAAAATTTCACATCTCCATTTTTATGTACCAAGCGGGTTTTGGAGCCAAAGAGTGTGAACAGCACATATCTATTTGCAGATTGTTGATTTTACCATTGTTGATGGGAAACCTGGGACTCAAGGAGACCGTGGCCTGTGTTTAATGTTAAGAGCTAGAATAGCATTTAGGTTTCTTATTCTGGACTTCAAATCAATGTCAAGGTAAGATTCTGGGTCCTTCCCTGGTGACTGCTAAATTACCAGGTTGTGCTAGTCTTGGTTGTACAAATTAAAAACTCCATTTGAAATCAAATAGCTCTGTAGAGTTGTCATTGTGCTTGCTACAGGGCCTTTTCACATGAGAATGTCACAGAATTATTGTAGGACGGATAGAAATGTGTTGGTGAAAGCTGTCCACATGCTGTGTCTCTACATTTAGGAATAAATCACAGTGCTCTTCCTGCTGTTTGGGGCTCCTCATAACTTATCAAAATCATTAAGGATTCCATTTGCACCTCCCTAGTGGGAAGTTAAGAAATAAAACCATGCCAGCCAGTGTACATTTCAATTATTTACAATACTATATTTTCTTTCTAAACAGTATTCTTGCAAAATCCCTGTGAGAAATTAGTGTCCATGTAGAACAGCCCTCTCCCCAGCCAGCATTTTATTAAAGATATCTGAGTCACTTCTACTCCATCATCCCCCAGAACCTCAATCTCTCCACCTCTGATATTCATGCAAGAGACCAGAAGAAAGGAGGAGAAGAAAAAGAAAAAGGAAAGAGAAGTCTGCTAAAATGGAGAGGAAGGGGAGAGAAGCAAAGTGGGACAAAGTAGGGAAAGGGAGAATTGAATGGGGAGCAGGAATTGACCAGCATTTAGCAGTTGCTCCCTAAATGTTTACAATGACTGAACCTCTGCTAGTACACATACTCTGAATTACCAATTACTCTCATTACCAAGGAGTAAAGAATAATGAAACATTCTCTATGAAAGAATAATGTGGATGCTAGCAGTCTTCAACATTACTAAAGATCATAAAAGAAGAAATGAGCTCCCTCTGCAGGAGCTCATGAAGGAGTAAAGGTTGACATGAAGACAATTTCTTAAGAAAAGTTGATAGATAATGGGAAGGGTTAGTGGAACTGACTTTGGGATTTATTTCCCAGAATAATTTTTTTAATTGAGCATCCTTTTCTGGGATTTCTGGGTTAAAGGAAGCCTATCTGAGGCTGCAGACCCATTGGGTTCTCTGTCATTAGATGTAAAAAAAAGGGGGGGGGGCACATTATAGGCAATAGGAGTGGCAGCAAGACACATGAGTGCAAAGACAACTCCAATGAGAGCTCCTTGGCGTGCAGGATTAACCTGCAGATAATCAGCACTCCCACTTTGATCACCGGATTGATATTATTCCAGAAATGCACCAGCTGAAGCTATGCAGCACCAGATCTGGGAACTTGAATGGATATGTCACTGAGCTTGTCACTGTTCTTGAATGGCAGGAATCACCACCGTGCTGACCATGTCCACGATCGTCACTGGTGTGAGTGCCTCCATGCCACAGGTGTCTTACGTCAAGGCTGTGGATGTGTACCTGTGGGTCAGCTCTCTCTTCGTGTTTCTCTCCGTCATAGAGTATGCTGCTGTGAATTACCTTACCACAGTGGAAGAGCGGAAGCGACTCAAGAGGAAAGGGAAGGTACAGTCATGCTTTGCCTCTCAGATTCTTTTTGGAATGAGGACATGTCTACCCTTTTCTATAACCCTCTCCTGACCATGCTGCAAGCCCTTGTGCCTTGGCAAGATGCACGTTTACAGGATAGTGATGATTTAATACTAAATTTTCAGCTCTACTTCCTGCTGCCTGAGCTCTTAGCATCCCAATTCACCTTTACCTGGCTCTTATGGGAAGCACTTCTCAGTATGCTCCTCTTCCCTGACTGTACCTCATGAAAAGGAGTTGGTATACAAAGCACATCCTTCCAAGTGGCTGCAGCTGCTGCTGCAGACAGCCAACATGCAGTGAATGTTCGTTATATGTTGGCATTTCACCAACCACCTAATGTATATTATGTTATTTAATTCTCATAGTAACCCTGGGAGGTCAGTGTTTTATTACCTTCGTTTTACAGAAGCAAATAAGTGCAGACAAGGTCACGTAGCTAAAAGGCAATCAACACTTGCTTCTGGGGCTCCTTGACTCTGAAGGCTGTGTTCCCAATGGATAAATGATATATTTCTCCCCACCAAGAGCCAGGACTTATTTTTCTCTGCTTGCCACTCAGGAGAACGGTAGAGCAAAAAAGGGAGGCTCATCTCTTTACATCATCCTATAAATAAGGTTGCCTGCAGCAATAGCCCTGTGGCATCCGATCGCGTCAGATCTCGGAAGCTAAGCAGGGTCGGGCCTGGTTAGTACCTGGATGGGAGACCGCCTGGGAACACCAGAAGCTGTAGGCTTGGGAGAAGGATATGGCAACCCCCTCCCAAAAATCAATCTGCCATTGAAAACCCTATGCACAGCAGAGAAGCATTGACAATAGTGTTTCCCGTTGTACAGAGGGTGGCTATGAGTCGGATACCAACTCGATGGCACCTAACAACAACAACAACAACAACACCACAAATAAGGTGCCTTTGGGCTCTACATGTGATCATGGTTTTTGTGATATTGCTTAGTAAATGTGGATAGATTGCTCTCTACCTGCTTCATTTCACAAAGGATTTCAGCACTAATTAGTTCCCTCTTCTTATAAGAATGGACATAATGCCGGGTGTGGTGGCGCATGCCTGTAATTCCAGTGACTTGAGAGGCCGAGGCAGGAGGATCGAAAGTTCGAGACCAGAGGCAGTCTGTGTAACTTAGTGAGCCCGTCTCAAAAAGTAAAAAAAATGGGCTGGGGGTGCCGCTCAGTGGTCCAGCACCTGCAAAGCAAGCAGGAGGCCCTGGGTTCAAACCTCAGTACCACAAAAAAAAAAAAAAAAAAAAAAAGGACATAAAATATTGTACTTTAGGAATCTAACTACTAAGGTTCATTCTTTTTTTTGGTACTCTGCATTTAAGAAACTGTGTTAATGTATACACACATGCATAAATATATATATGTAAACACACACATAATTGTAATGAAACAAATACACATTAGTTTAAGAAACTGTTATATGATGATCATTCATACATACCCAGAATATTGTTTTTGTTTGTTTGTTTGTTGCAGTATTAGAGGGTTAACCCCAGGACTTCATGCATGCTACTCAATTGCTCTATCACTGATCTGCACCTCATCCCTTTTTTTATTTTTTTCTTTTGACACAGGGTCTCACTAAGTTGCATTGGTTGCTTCTAGCCTCAAACTCATGATCCTCCTGTCTCAGCCTTCCTAGTCACTGGGATTACAGGCATGTTTCACAGCACACAACTATTTAATATTTTTATATTTCTAGTGAGTGCATTTCATACTTTGAGTGTTTTTACATCATTTTCTCCTGCTGAAACTTCACAGTTCCCCAGTGTAAGTCTATTAGAAATTATCATCTTTATTTTATGAGTGAGAAAGTAGACAGTTGGGGATTTAGCTCAGTGGTAGGGCTCTCCTGCCTAACAAGTACAAAGCCCTAGGTTTGATTGCCAGCAGCAATACATACATACACGCATACATACATACATACATACATACATACATACAATGAGGAAACAGAGTTTTGGTGAAGTAAAGTGATTTGCCAAAACACTCACAGCCAATCAGAATTGCCTTAGCAATTCAGGTTTCCTGTAATGCTAACTTCAATCTTTCATTTTATAAATTAGAGTCAAAGCTCTAAAAGGAGCTGATCTTATTTTATTGCTGATGCTTTGGTTCCTTTTATTGACGATATGTGGCTATATGTCTCACCCATATGTACCATGAGGTTTATGCAGCTATGAGGTCACTGGGAGCTTTTAGACCCATATGCCGCAGTGGTGCATATGCATCACCTGTGTTCTTGTCAGGACTCTGACTCAGCAGGTCTGTGGTATAACCTGACAGTCTGTATTTTTAACAAACACCAGGTGAGGCCGTTGCCTCTGGTCTGTTATGCATACTGAAGACAAATAGCAATGGTTTGGACAATCCGTGAAATGAAAGGTGGCAGGAAAACGATGTATAAAGAAGAAAAGAAGTTTACCATTGCTTTGTTTTGTTTTTATTTGGCAAGTGGTTAATCCAAGAAATAGACACTGAAGTCATTTTGGCCCACTTCCATCTGGTCCTTTGACTCCAAACTATTTACATTGCCCTGCCCTCACCCATCACATAACACACTTGTTCACATAGCCTGAATTATTTTTCACTTGATGATGTTATTCACCATCTTTTTGTGTACTACGATAAACATTTTCCTTCTTAGAACTATTTTTGGTCTTTAATTGTGGTAAAATGCACATAGAATTCATCATCATAACTCTTTCAAAATGTATACATCAGTAGTGTTAAGTATATTCATGTTGCTCAATCAATCTCCAGAGGTTTTTCTCGAAAAACTGAAACTCTATACCCACTAAATAACTTCCTGTTTCCTCATACCCCCACCCCCTAGAAGCACCGTTCTAAGCATCCTCCCTGAAATGTGCGCTTGTCTCAAAGAAATGTCCTGCTTGTCCTTCATATATTTATGCGGTGAAATGAAGAAGTAATTTACAGTTAGAAGAAATTGTGCCAGCCAGGCACTGTGACACATGGCTATAGTCTCAGTGTCTCAGGAAGCTGAGGCAGGAAGATAGTAAATTTGAAACTAAAGGCAGCCAGTACAACTCAGCAAGACTGACTTAAAATGAACAATAAGAAGGGGCTGAGGGTGCAGCTCAGTGACAGAGCACTTCTCTAGCATGCAGGAGCCACTGAGCTAAGTAATACAAGGAAGGAAGGAAGGAAAGGTGGAAGAAAGAAAGAGAGGAAGGAAGAAGGAAAGAAGGAAAGGAAAAAGAAAGGCAAATTTAACTCCACCACTTCTCAGTTTCATGTTCCAAGCTAAGTCTCCTAAATCTCATTCTGCATTTGAAAAAAGGTGTAATTTCCTCCCTGTTTATATCACAGGACAGTTGTGAAGACTAAATAATATTTTTTTAAATGGATCTGAAATCTTGGTAAATTATTAAATGCTATACAAATGAGAGTTCTTACCATGATTAGTGTCAAGAACATACGCTCTGAAGAAATAGGAGTTTTCACAGGCTGACTGAGATATGATGTCTTTGAAGGAGAGGGATGCTCTAGAGGGGAGAAAGGAGAATCCTAAGTCCACAGGTTTATGGTCTAACCAATGACACCAGTTTTAAAGGGAGAACAAATTGTAAGGACACAGGCAGATGGATAAAATTATGTCACATTTGGTTTTGATAGAGCACTACGTTGAATGTCACTTAGATCTTGAGCAGGAGCATTCACTAATATTTCATTGATGAATTAAAAGTATCAACTCTTTGGGTGACTGGTAAAGCTAAAGAATTTAGTACTGTCCCAGTTAGGAGAGTTTCTCTTTACCTCATTTCAGAGAACAGAGCAGGCTAGCTGTACAGATCACAAAGTGAAGATTCAAAGGGACTGAGCCACATACTACAACCCCTTACCCCAGACACTTAACAAGAAACAGTTGGATAGTGACAAAGGCCTGGAATGATGGACCAGTGGGGTTCCTCCCTATGAAAATATGAAGTCAGGCAAAGCTTGTTTCATACCACCATCAGCAACACCCACCACCCCTACTATGGCCCACTTCCACCACCACCACGATCACCACCACTACCACCTCCATCAGTTCCATCACACACACATCCTCACTACCTACAGGATACCAGAGCTGGGAGAAAAGCAAGGGCTACAGAGAAATGATCCCATGTGTAGACCTTGCCCAGAAAGGAGAAAGGAAGCTGTTTTTTATATCCCTTATCCAAATGTTTTCCTAATATCAGGAACTAGAACTCACTAAAACCATCAGATCTGTGTAGTGTGGATAAAATATGCCTTAGTGATGTGCTTATTTGTGGTTTTAAGTGAAAAATTAAAGAGCAATTCTAAATCTGTTTCCATTGAACAACTGACCTAAACTTGTGAAAAATAGCAGGCTATAGGTAAATTGTGCACTTCAAACTTTAATTGCCTGCAGCTGTACCACTGTGGTGTCTGATCCCATCAGATTTTAGAGGCTAAGTAGTGTTGGGCCTGGTTAATACTTAGATGGGAGACCACCTGGGAAGATCAGGTGCTGTAGGTTTAGGAGAAGGACCCAGAAACTCACTCCCAAAAAACAATCAGTCATTGAAAACCCTATGAGTAGCAGAGAAGAACTAACAAAACTATTTCACCTGTTGTATGTAGGGTCGCTATCACCCTACACTGACTTGACAGCACCTAACACCACCACAAACTTAACTCAATTACAGTAGTAATTCAAAATAATCAAATAGAGAAAGAAAATGGCATCCTTGGTCTCCAAAGATTTGTCTTCTTTAACACACCAATGACATTTTTTGTTCAGCTAACAAGCCCCTGGTCAGTGGCTTGGTTCAGTAGTATTCTGGGCAGCTAGGGAAACCACTGATGAGACTGTACATACTCTTCTATATCAGAGCCAACGTTGAATGTATTATTAATATTCTTGGATATCTGAGATTATTCAGTCATCATCTCATTGTGTCTTTATTTTGTCTATATTTACATTATTATGGAAAATGTCTACAATTAAAATTAAAAAGGGAAACATAACTCAAAGTGTGGATCCTCCCTGGTTACTTTGCCGACTGCACAAAATTATCTCCATGTCCTCTGAATTCAGTAAAATATCAAGTTTTTAAATTACTGAGAACCAAGCACACATTTTTGACAGAATTTACTCTGCAGCCTCCAATTTGAGCTCTGAATTATTTCATCTACAGTTGTTGTTAGCTTCTCCATGTTTGCTCATTTTTTGAACTTCCCTAAAGATCAAGAAGTGATTTTGTTTTCTCAGTAAGCAATAACTAACAGCTGCTTCCTTGACACTGCTCTACACTTGTGAAAATCTTCCCTCCAGTAAAACCTTGAGGAAAAATTTCAGTTTAGATTCAGTGAGGCACTGGAGCCAGAAAGCACTGACAATTTTCTCCTGCAGAAAAATAAGCCAATTTCATGTTGTTTAGTTGGGCTATATTAGCATCATTTATAGGTATTTGTAAGTAAAAATGGGAAGGCTGGTTAATTTGTATTTTAAAAGACCAGCTGAAATCATTCCCTAAACCATCCTAAACTTAAGCTAAGTGGATTACAGATGATAAGGTTCTGGTTTTGGAAAAAGAAAGAAAAAGAAAGAAAGAAAGAAAGAAAGGAAGAAAGAAAGAAAGAAAGAAAGAAAGGAAGAGAGAAAGAAAACCTAACTGGGCATACCACTGTCTTCACTCTAAAGAGGAAAAATATTTTGAGAAACAAATCCAACTAGTTTATATTGATTTGCCAATAAATCATGTTCAACTTCAACTCACAAACTTATGGCAAATCATTCATTCTACTCAGAAACACAGAAGGAAATATACATTGGGTATAACTGTCTATCCAGCCAGTACTAAGTTAGAAACATTGACATTATAGTTGTGTAACATTTACTTGTAGGATGCCCAGACACCTCATGGAAAAAAATAAACCTTCGGCTAAGTCAGAATCTGTAAGATGATGTTTTCCATTTACTATTAATATAACTTTTAGTCAGTTATCAGAAGCAAAATCAGAATTCTATTTTTTAAAATAAGCAAAATATTCTTAGCATTTATGAAAACTATTTATAAAATCTGATTGTAATTCCTATTCATAAGGCCATGCTCACGACCAGTACTAAAGAAAGTCTTTTTGACAGATTTCTGGAATGTACAATATTGATGCCGTTCAAGCCATGGCCTTTGATGGTTGTTACCATGATAGTGAGACTGACATGGACCAGACTTCCTGTTCTCTACACTCAGAAGATGACTCCACGAGAGGACGAGTCACAGGCAGCCCCAGCACAGATTCACCTCGGATAAAGAGAGGGAAATCCCAGGCAGGAAACATGGGCAGAATCATCCTGGAAAATAGCAACACCATTGACACATATTCTAGAATTCTGTTTCCCATTGTGTATATAATATTTAATTTGTTTTACTGGGGTGTGTATGTATGAAGAAGAATCTCTCATGTATAAACTGAGAGTCAGATTATGTTAT
The DNA here is from genome assembly GCA_007922755.1 of Pedetes capensis. NCBI lineage: Eukaryota > Metazoa > Chordata > Mammalia > Rodentia > Pedetidae > Pedetes > Pedetes capensis. The sequence continues at coordinate 47,923 of VMDO01004313.1, read as the reverse complement.
TTTAAAAAACAAAAAATCCTTGGATATGAGTTGTTGTTAGGTGCCGTCGAGTCGGTATCCGACTCATAGTGACCCTCATAGGGTTTTCAATGGCTGACTGTTTCGGAATTGCATTGGGAGTGGATTGCCAGGCCCTTCTCCCATTTTTTGTGGTGCTGGGAATTGAACTCGGGGCCTCAGAGACTGCAGCGCAGCACTCTACCCACTGAGCTAAATCCCAGCCCAGCCCCTGGATATGAGTTAGACAGTACTAAATTGAACTTGGAGAGAAACACTCATGTCTCCTGGCCTAAAAAAGATTTGAAAACTGACTGATGTATGCCTATGAAAGAGTTCAAAGTCAAATCTAGGAGCCGTGGTGCATGCTTGTAATCCCAGTGGCTCAGGAGGCGGAGGCAGGGGGATCGAAAGTTCTAGAGCAGAGGCAGTCTTCGTAATTTAGTGAGACCCTGTCTCAAAAACTAAAAAAGAAAAAATGAACTGGGGCATGCAGCTCAGTGGTCCAGCACTTGCAGAGCATGCATGCATGAGGCCCTGGGTTCAACCCCCAGTACCATAAAAAAAAAAAAAAAAAAAAAAAAAAAAAAAAAAGAGTTCAAAATCTGAAGAGAATCTAACTTCATGAATAAGAGTCACAGGCATGTGCTTTATGAAAAAAAAATTCCATAGGTAATGACTTTGTAACTGATTCATTTGGACCCTCCTCTCTTAATGAAAATGTTATTTAACTGAGAAATAAAGCTGGACTGTGACATTCAAATATAATTTTTTTCTTAATGTCAGCCAAGTGCCAGATTACCTCACAAAACTATATCTTCTTAGGAACAAGCACCCACGGAAGGTGGTACCATCCACACACAGTGGAGAGTCCTTTGAAGAGCCACCTTCTTTTATCTCCAGCCTTTTGTCTACTATATTATTGATACCAAAAGGGGAAAATACCTAAACTTCACTCTGTCTTTAGTCATAATATTAAATTAATACTTCAATCATCAAAAAAGCATCTAATGTTTTATAAATGAAGTATAGCTTTCATAGCTTTGTGAAGGTATTTAATTACTTTACTCATTAAATGTTTATTGGCCACCTACATGTGCCAGAAACTTTAATAAATGTTATACACTAAAAAGTGAAAATGAAATAATCTGTCCCTTCTCTCTCTCTTTGAGTATACAGCCAAGAAATAATAGCAAACTGGTTGATAAACCACTGTAATGGATATTAACACGGAAATATTATACCCTGTGTTGTGTGAGTTCTAAAAGGAGATACCAAAAAAAAAAAAAAAAAAGGAAAAGAATATCCATGAAGGAATTAGAATCTCAACTTACAAACTGCAGAAAATACATTCAGATATTATATTGAGAGAAAAAAATTGAATAAAAGTTATGTACCCCATAGTAATCTTTAGTAACTTTGGTTGAACCAAGTAAATCAGGTCAAGTGGGCATTAGATGTTTGTTAAGTAGAAAAACCTCAGTCACCATTCATTTTGCAGATCAGCAGTGTGTATGCTTTTGTGTTGGATATTTTTTGAAAAAGACATGATTTAGAGAGAAGTCTGTGTTGGGAAGTATGAAATTTTCACTTTCCTATTTTGATTGCTGGGAATGAATTAAGAGAAATAAATTAAATCACACACACACACACACACACACACACACACACACACACATATATATATATATATATTTGCTGTACTTGGGGGTTAAATTCAGGGTCTCACACATATTCTGCAAGTGCTCTACCACTAACCTATCCCCTCAGCCCACTTTTCATTTTTTATCTTGAGACAGGATCTTACTAAGTTATGCAGGCTACCTCTGGCCTTGAACTCACAATCCTCCTGCCTCTGTCTCCCAAATTGCTGGGATTACAAGTATGAGTCACCACACCTGGCAACTACATGATAAACTGATTTCAGTGCATTTCCTTTAATTTCACCATAAAATCAACCAAAATGATTTGAATTATTTTCTGCAAGGTGAAGAAACAAATAATTTTCTGTTTTTTACCAATAAACATTGGTTTTGGTTCTCTGTTTTGAATCACATAGGATTCTAGAAAATCATTTTCCTTAGTGCAGAATATTAAAAGGAAAATTCTTTCTCTGTTATGACTTTGCTCATGGAAAGGCTAATTCTGAGATACTTTATTCTCTTTTTTAACATAACTTTTCCAATTCTTTCAAAACCTCCCAATACTTATATTTTTCTAGGATACTGTCCAAAATTGAGCTAATATAATTTATTGAAACCCTTCTCCATTTGCCTGCAGCTGTACCACTGTGGCGTCTGATCCCATCAGAACTTGGAAGCTAAGCAGGGTTGGGCCTGGATACTTGGATGGGAGACTGCTTGGGAACACCAGGTGCTGTGGGCTTGGGAGAAAGACCTGGAAACCCACTCCCAAAAAGCAATCAGTCATTGAAAACCCCATGAATACAGGGAAGCGCCAACAATAGAGTTTCGTCTGTTGTATGTAGGGTTGCTATGAGTCAGAACCTACTCAACAGCATCTAACAACAACAACTTCTCCATTTAATTGTGGGTCAACTGTAAATAATTTTTAAATGATTTATTTAATGGCCTTTAAGCTTGATTTAATAAGGATAGTACTTTTGTAGGATTACATTTTGAAAGTACAGATTAATAATTTAGGCAGTTGGAAATTTGTAGCTATTATTTAGCAGAGTACTACAATTAGATTATTCTTCTGATTTTGGCATATTCTGTGTATAAATGATGTAAAAAAAAGATGAAGGAAAAAATGTGGAAACAGAATGAAACCACATTGTTCCCTTCTTCCAATTCTCTGGTTCTTCAGATATTGCTGTTTTTCATATACTTTGAAGTGGAACATTCAAGATGTCTAATGCTTCCACTGGGCACATTCACTGCACTCTTTTAAATCACATGCCGCTCTAGATAACCTTTTGCAATCTAGTCTAGGAGACTGGGCCTCTATCACACTGCACACATACTGAACATTCCTCTGCAGGTGCATTAATGCACAATTGTTGGCCAATCAAACATAACATTTGTTAATGTCTAAAAATACAGGCATTGCATTTTTCAGTAATAAATGTTTAACACTAAGAGATAAAATGTGTTTACTGCTTCAGGGAATTGTAAGAGCATTCCAAATGATCTCTGAGGTTTTTAGCCTGTTTTCTTCTCAAATCGGTGGTTTGTGAAGACAGGGATGATCGTTAGCTTCATTGCTACCAGGGAGCAACAAGAATTCTGGGTTGGTGCTTATTTCAAGAAGAATGAAACCTCAGTTACCTGGAACACATATAAGTGACAGATAGCATATAATAGTTACCTCATTTCAATTTTCACTTCATTTACTGATCATAGTCCTGAACAGACTGTGCATGATTGTTCACTGAGGGATAAGCCTAGATAAAATGTGAGGATTTCAGAAAATAAGCTGCTTTGTAAGATTAAGAAAAATCCAGCCAGCTTGTAAACTGCCTAAATATAGAAATGGTCTATTTTTTAAAGCCTGTTCCAGAAAACCTATGAAAAGGTAGTTTTTAACCTAGTTTTATTGTTTCTATTCTGATTAGAAAAAAAAACAGTCTAATTACTTAAAAAGTTAAATACCAATGGGCAAAGAAAAATCAGCCCAGAATTAAACAGTTAATAATTTAGTTATATTCAAGGTTTTCTTGGCATAATTTCTTTTCTTTTCTCTTTTCTTTTTTTCTTTTCATTTTTTAGTTTGTTTTGACTTATTTTATTTTCTAATGGAACCATTTTCTATGTAGTTTCATCTACTATTTACAGACTTACATTGCTGCAAACTCTGCACTGTTTCCTGGTGGTATAGTAACTAGAGACTTGGTCCCTGAAGTTTTGAATATACATTGTATTGAGTAATTTATCTAAAGTATGCCATTTGTGGCCAAATTTTCTTCTCTGGATTATAAACACAATTCCATGCCTTTTTTCCTGCAAACTGATTTTCATATGCTGCAGAGTAGTTCACTGAATGGATACGCTATAGTTTACTTAACCCATTTCCATCTGCAGGACATTAGTGCTATTTCTTACTATGTATTGTCATAATGGGCTGAAGTTAGAAACATAAAGGATATTTAGAAGTGAAATTATTTCAGAAACAAATGAAGTTTCTAGCCATATTCAAATTCCACCACTTATTTCCTTTGTAAGAATCTCTGTTTGCCATTAGAACCTGCCAGGTCAGACTCTCTCGCCTGTCTTCCCAGAAGTTCTGAAGGACAGAATACTGTAAAAAGAAACCTTTTTTATTTTTAGTTCAGTTTTAACCCAAAAGCAGAACTGACACCCCGTCCCCCCCCCACTGCTTTTTTTTTTCCCCACCAGATATCTGGCATTTCCTTTTTGTAATGAAAGTTTTGGTATGTATAAAATGCTTATATTTAATCAGCTCTATTTATTGAAAACCTGCTTCCTTCCATGACTGCTGTTGCCACCACAAGCCTTTGCCATCTTTGTAAGTAAAAGAATAAGGGAAATTTGGGCACAGTGGTACACACCAGTAATCCCAGCAATTTGAGAGGCTGAGGGAGGAGGATCACAAGTTCAAGGCCAGAGACAGTTTGTATAATTTAGCAAGACTCTGTCTCAAAATAAAAAGTAAAAGATGGGCTAGAGGTACAGTTCAGTGGTAGATCACTTGCAAAGCATGTGTGAGACCCTGGATTCAATCTCCAAGTACTGGGGAAAAAAGAAAAAGAAAAAATAAATGGGATTGCAAATATTTGCATATAAATTGCCAAAAACATAATAATTTGTGGCCCCATTGTCTTAATCTTTGCAGGCGGGTTAGTGTACGTGAGTAGTGTCTATCATATCATATTGTGCCACTCATAACCCTATTCAAATAACACACACACACCCGTACATACACATGTAATTTGCTCATTGGTTTTTGTGGTACTGGGGATTGAGCCTAGGGCTTCACTCGTGGTAGGAAAGCATTCTACCACCAAGCCACAACCCCAGCCCACATCTAATTTTTTAACATGAAGATTGACAAGGAAAGGGATTATGCCTAGTTTTATAATCATGATAAAGTAAAAATTCCAGAGAGATCAAACAACTGCCTCAAAGAAGCAAGAGAAAAGTGTCATTTCAAATACAATTCTGTGCCTGGGGCAGCTGTTATTTTCTGGCAGGGCCTTAGGAAAGGGGTCAATGTTATACTCCAACTACCTTATTTATGGAATGGACCCCCCCCCCCCCCCGCTTTCCCTGTAAGCATTGCTTTAAAAAAAAATCCTATCATTCTATAAAGTTCTGCTTAATTTCATAGTTATATCACTTATCAACTGTAATTTGACTCCCCTAGATTTAACACAGAAGTTCCACATTGTTTTTTCTTTTTACCTCTTTTAAAGAAATTGCAAAAGACAAAACACACTGCACATTTAAAGAGATGATTTTATTCAGGCTATTGCAATAGGAAGGACATATATTAATGAGGATGCCATAGTTTGGATATGAAGTGTCCCCTAAAGGTCATATACTTTAATATTGGGTCCCCAGCTGGTGAAGCTGTCCTGGAGGCAGAGGTTATGGAACTTTGGGAGGTGGGTCTAACTTGTCAGAAGTGAGTCATGGGAGGTGGGCCTTGGGGGTTTTTTATCTCAGACCAATGCCTCCAAGTTCTCTCTGTTCCTGGTCTGCTGTACTGTGAGGTCGTCCACCACAGGCCCTGCTGCTGCCACCACTACCATGCCTGCCCCTCTGCCATTATGGACTGATTCTCTGTGAGCTCCCAATAAACTTCTTCCCTCCTAAGTCTATCTGGTTTGTTTTTCTCCTACAGTGATTATAGCTGACTAATACAGAGGAAGCCTGCAGCTGTAGCCCTGTGACATCCAATCCCGTCAGATCTCAGAAGCTAAGCAGGGTCCGGCCTAGTTAGTACCTGGATGGGAGACCTCCTGGGAACACCAGAAGCTATAGGCTTGGGAGAAGGACCTGGCAACCCCCCCCCCCCCCAAAAATCAATCTGCCATTGAAAACCCTATGAACAGCAGAGAAGCACTGACAATAGTGTTTCCCTTTTTGTACAGAGGGTCGCTATGAGTCAGATACCGGCACCTAACAACAACAACAACAACAATACAGAGGAATATCTCAGAAAAAAAGGAAGGGCTTCAGGAGTTTCAAAGAGGCAGGAAAAATAAGTGAGAGATGTTCTCTGAGGAAGGGTAGAGGTGGGTCTTATCTTAAAATATATAAGAGGAGAGTAGTCATTTCTCAGAATACAGAATGGTGGAGGATTTCTTGATCTTTACTACTTTCCAGGAACATTCAGGCTCAGATGAAGTTCAACCTCATGACAATGATATTGTCTATTGTTCTTTCATTTCAACCCCCTGCTGAATCATAATGCTTTCTGGTCTAGAATGGGGTCAGTATTAAACAGATATTTCACAAAGTCAAGAAAAACTATATTAGTTTTTTTTTTCTTTTCTTTTCTTTTTCCAGTCCTAAGGAGTTGAATCCAGGGCCTTGAACATACTTTGTTTTGGAATTCCTGGGGGATAGAGAGTATCCCAAGCATGGCCAGTCCCAGGAGCTCCTCTAGCTCAATTGGAGGATGGGGCAAGATAGCAACTGGTCACCTTTCCCATACATCTGAGTATCTCACTCTCTCACCCCTCCCATCAAGTGGGCCAAGATGGCACCCAAGGTATGGTAGCATCTAAAGCCTCACTGGTGCCTGATGGGTCATTCTGATCCAGCCCTGTTCCCCTGACTGGCTGGCTATCAGGCCACATAAACTCCGGAGCTCAGAGTGCAGCAGCCATTCTGAACACCATCCAAAAAAAGCTCACTGGGTCCTTGTGGTTCCTTAAGGAACTAAGGCCCATTTACTCGCCTACCAAGCCTAGCCTTCAGCCTTCCTCTGACCTGCCTTCATCATACTTCAACCTGGCTGCCACCTCCATCAGACTCCAACCTCTACAACACCAGATATCTTACGCAGACCAACCACTTCGAGAGGCAAGACTCCAAGGGGCAAGACTATGGAAGTCAAGCACAGAAGAGCAACAACACCCGGGAGTCACTCCCCCAGTAGCAGAGAGAGCAGCTGAGCACTTCCCTTCTCCAACTCCCCTTCCCCCTCTCCCTAATCCTCCATTCCTTTCCCCTCCTTTGTGAATAAACCCCGGTACTTCTATCCTGTGTGTGATTCTCTGTTCTCCTGCCATAGCCTTGCCACCGGGTGCAGCATCGGGCACCCACCTCTTGCTTCCACCCACAATGCAGAGAGAGAGAAACCCCAGAAAGAACCCAACAACTTTGCAAGTGTTCTTTTGCAAGTGTTCTACCACTGAGCCACACCCCCAGCCTATTTATTTATTTGTTTGTTTGTTGTTTATTTGTTTTTTGAGTTAGGGTCTCACTAAGTTAAGCAGGCTGCCTCTGGTCTAGAACTCATCATCTTCCTGCCTCTGCCTCCTGAGTTGCTGGGATTACAGGCATGCACCACCATGCCCAGCCAGTTTTCTTTTCATTATATCAATATTTATTTCATTGTAGGAAACACTGAACTAAGTTTTATCATCAGTTTGGACAGTTAAAAGATGTGCATGTTAGCTTTCTCATCACGATGACAGAATGCCCAATGTAAACCACTTAAAGGAAGAAGGATTTATTTTGCTCATAGTTTCAGAGGGCTCAGTCCATGTTTGCTTGGTCTCATGCACTCGAGCAGAATATCATGAAGGTAGAAGCATGTGACAGGGGTATTTCTCATGGCAAACAGGGAGCAGAGAGAGCAAGGAATGGACTAGATACCAGGTATAACCTTCAAAGGCAATCCCCCAGTGACCTACTTCTTCCTGCTAAGCCCCACCTCCTAAAGTTTCCAGAGCTACCCAAAATGGCTCCACTAGCTGGAGATCAAACATTCAATACATGATCCTGTAGGGGCATTTCATATTCAAACCACAACAATGTGATGGTATGTTTAATGCTAGAATTGATACAGTTCATTACAGAAGTGCATTTTCTATAAGAAAACTTCAAAGGCTTTCTATAAATATGTGCTGCTAGTTGACTACTCCTTGCCTTAAGCAATCAAAATTAGATGCATTTGTAATGTCATTAGCAACTCTTTTTAAACACATTTCCTATTGGGAAGTAACAAGACTTTCTAAAGTTCCATATACAAGTTCATACCCTTTAAACGTGACAGATAGGTTCCAACATTTCTCAAACGAGGTGGCACAACCAAGCATCCTAAGAGAGGATGAGCGCATAGTCACATTCATTCCTTCTCTCACTTCATCAGAGAACATTAATGCATGTGCTTCAAGTGTTTCGCACTTCAAAGAAGTGCTATAAACACAAACCCACACATCAAATAAATTTTTAGGTCAATCACACTACTCCAAAATAACTTAAAATATGTTTTGTTAATTAGGTTGTGTGCAGGGTGAGGCCATATCTAAACTAAACCATAGATCAATGGGAAAACAGCCCCAGGACAGTCTGAGTAGCCTGTAAAATAATCATGCAGTTCAGGTAGACAGAAGAAAAAGAGAACATTTTATGAAAATGAGCTCTAATAATTGAGTGTAATATAAAAAAATATGAATTAGAAGTAGGAAAAACTTAAGGCAAAAGAAAGACAGATATAGAAGCTAAAATGTCATTATGTCACAAAATGACCTCCTTAAAGTTCTATATTGCAGGGGTCTCCAACACTCAGTGCCACAGACCAGTACCATTCCATGACCTGTGAAGAACGGGGCCAAACAGGAGAAGATTAATGATGGACAAGCAAGCGAAGCTTCATCTGTATTTACAGCTGCTCCCTATAGCCTCATATCCTGAAACCATCTCCTTACTCTATCCCCATCTATGGAAAAGTTGTCTTCCACAAAACTGGTCCCTGGTGCCAAAAAGATTCAGAGCCACTGCCACAGTGTATACGTTAGAGGAACATTTGGATTTGAATGTAGAATAAATTATATTTGATTATTTTGGATAATGTCAATCTAGACTAATGTAATCTGATGGTTATCATTCATTTGTACCAAGCACATTGTACTTCTGGGCAATCAAAGCAATTAATTGCATGTTGGTCATCAAGTAATCAAGGTAACATGCCATGTTGACTGAAATAATGAGCCCACTTCTGATTATTCAAGGTTTTTTTTGCATTACTTGATTCTATCACAATGTTATAATTTACCTTTTTTATGGTAATAAGTTGTATTGATGGAATTCCTAGTGAGTTAACTTGGTTAATATGGGTCATACATTTATAATATTGCTGAGCCACATTTTATATGAAATAATCTGAACTTGCTAGAAGTATAGACAGAAAATGGCTTTATTTTTCACTAATCACTGTCAGATATATTCTATTGGCTATCCCTCTTTGACACCCTGCAGATCGGATTACTTTGGGAATACTTGAGTTATTAATCAATTATTTAATAAACAACCACAAACATAAATACATGCCTATATACAGAACACCTGCAGCCATACCACTGTAGCGTCCGATCCCATCAGATCTCGGAAGCTAAGCGGGGTCAGGTCTGGTTAGTACTTGGATGGGAGGCTGCCTGGGCACACCAGGTGCTGTAGGCTTGTGAGAAGGACCCGGCAACCCACTCCCAAAAAACAAACTGCCATTGAAAACCCTATGAATATCAGAGAAGCACTGACAATAGTGTTTTGCCTGTTGTATGTAGGGTCACTATGAGTTGGTTACCGACTTGATGGCATCCAACAACAATTTCTGTATAGCATGAATGTGAGGTAGAGTAATAAGACCTTTTTCAGGTCCTTGTAGTAAATCCTACCAGGAAATATCTAGAACTTCCTTATAAAAATGTGGTACTTCAGTACAGTGTGAAAAGCTGAGGTGGGGAGTACCCCCAGAAGAAATTTGCTAATGTCTAGGACATTTTAGGCTGTCATAACTAGGGAGGCAAGTACTACTGGCATCTGATGGGTAGAGGCTAGGTATGCTGGTAAACATCCTAACATGGAGGGCACAACCTTCCACATGCAAATACTTACCAAATGGGTCAATAGTATTGTGGTTAAGAAACCCTGCCTAAGGGCTACAGGTGTAGCACAGCCCTAAATCACTGGTATGCTCAGGGCTCAGGATATGATTCCCAGCAGCGGGGTGGGTGGAGGTTGCAGGAACCCTTCTTAACAGTCAGACAGCCTATATTAAAATCTTGGTTCTACCTATTCTGTGACCTTAGGCTGATAAATAGTCTCTTTGTGTCTCAGTTTCCTTACATGCAAAAAAGATATACTTACAGATCTTCCTCATAGGTTTTTGTGTGGGTTAATAAATTTGAGGACAAAATTTGAAAAAAGAACCTTGAAAATGTTAAGTGCTCAAAAAATATTATTACTGTCTCCAGTTTTGAGCCTTCAACTGAAATTTCAAGTGAAATCTCATTTGGTATGTTCTTATTTGTTTTGGTTTTTGTTTTCCTCTGAGATAAGATCTAGCTATGTAGCCCAGGCTAGGCTCAAATTCATCATCCTCCTGCCTAAACCTCTGGAGTGCAGGATTACAGGCCACCATACCTTGCTTATTTACTATACTCTTGAACTGAAGTTTACGTTTCTTTTTAAAATAAGTAACATCATTGAATACTTTTAGTTTTCAAGGTTATTTCTTTTTTTCTATATTCAGAAGTTTATATATTTTTCTCCTCCTTGAAATTTTAAATAAACTCTTTAACAGACCTATTAGTGCCTGAGTATTACCACCTTAGAGATCAATCAGTGGTCTTTTATAGTTTATGATACATTTAAAAGAAAAATAAGAAAATTAATCTACCATCAAGATTCTGCATTCTCTTATCTGTGTATACATTCTGTTAGTCTCCTAGGAAACATTTTCAATACAACCTTGTTTACCTTTTAACAAAGCAACCCAAAGATGAACATAAAGCACCTCTGTAGTAATGTATCTTGTCTTTTAAAGAATCATGAACAAGTCTATCTCAGAGTTTGTAGATAACATGTTAAATAACAAAATATCTCTGCAAGGAAAAGAGTCATTGGAAAATCCTAAGATATATTTTCACCCACTAGTGCTGAGCTCTTAGAGAAGGAAAGTCAGCAATATCACTTAAAAAAAAAAAAAAAAAGCCATGCAATCTTACTGATTTTCCTATAGGCACAAGCTGTAAAAGAAATTATACTATAAGCACGAAAAGAAAATGGGAATGCTAACTCAATTCAATTTTGTAAACACAGTAATAACTATTTTGCGCAAAGCTCTTTTCAGGTCTCAGAATTGAAGAAAGCACATTTCCTGCCCCCAAGGAGTTTAAATCATTACATAAATATGTAAAATATAATTCCAAACAGTGACTGTATGCTTTTATGGAATCAAATATATTGAGTTCTAGTAGATGTACCATAAACATAATCTTGGAAGACCTTGGCCTGGGTCATTTTTAAACAAATTTGACTTTTCTGAAGTTACTAAAACCTCATGATTATTCTATGATGACATGGCTACATTAATTTGAAGATGTCTTGCTTGGTGAGTTTTGTATATGAAGTGATGAATACACATGTAATAGGCTCAATTGTGTTTAATTCATACTATGGAGCCATGTTCAAGATGCTGTATGGGACTTAACAAATGCCACACAGGTGAATTTTACAGTTTTAAGATGCTTTTGCTTACTGTGTCTCATGTGAGTCTCACAGCAGCTCTTTTAGGTAGGTGAAATTAACTACTTTTACTCATGCAGAAAAAGAAGTCCAAAGAGACTACTGACAGACAGCATGAGGAGTATGGTCTGAATGTTTGTGTCCCTCCAAATTTATATGTTGAAACTAAACCACCAATGTGATTAGGAGGGGATCTTGGGAAGATTAGGTCATGATGGTGGAGCTACTATAAAAGAGGTCCTGAAGAACTGCCTTGTCCCTTCTTCCTTGTGAGGACGCAGCTAGAAGGAATCACCTATGAACCAGGGAGCAGCCCTTACCAGGCATCCTGAAATCCAGAATCTACTAGTGACTTGATCTTGGAATTCCTAGCTTTCAGAATGGTGAGACATAAATTTCTGTTGTTTATAAGCCATCCGGTCTATGGCATTTTGTTAGA